>JBBMHQ010027225.1:0-17288 GCA_037834295.1 Postelsia palmaeformis
TAGCAAGTGTATGGGTTTTGACAACAGCGACCGCCAGCGTTCGGGTGTAATGTTGTCTTGACGGGGAGCCATTTAGCGCACCTAACCGTCTGTGTCGCTCGGTGAGTAGTCACGCTGCTTTTTGGTGGTCGTACTGAAGCACTGGTGTGCTTCTTTCACGCACTCCAGGCGGCGCGTACATACTTTGAAGACTTCACTCAATATATTTCGAATGAGTAGTTAGTAGCCCGCCCCGTGCGCAGATACGTGACTTGCCCACAGCTTCGCAAAAACATAAAGAACCGCGTACCAACAGCACGTGAGGCTTGTGGCACCCTTGCCCCCGCGGTTCGCATCGACAGGGAGCACAACCAGTGGGTCAGTCTTACATTGTGGCTTGAACGTAACAACGTTCCCCAAAGATATGTTAGGTAGGTACACTACTGTTTGTACTCTTGGGCCAATCTGGCCAATGAATACAGTGGTATTTACCTGGGTATGTCCAGAGCACATATAGGTGACCAATACCCAACACGCCCGAGAAAAACCCCTCTCCAATCTGATCAAGCTCTGGATCAAGCTCTGAGTCCGAGCGGAGCCAGCAAGGTAGCCGACCAATACACCATCCACGACCCATCGCCAGCACGTAGCATGTGTCGTTTGGCTGCGTGGCGGTGTATTGAGGTCGTATAGGACAGACGGAATGCCGTTGTCATGCGCTAGGACTGACGGTGTTATATGTTGTGCTGGAAGAATCATCCTGATGAGGGCGGTGGGGAGGTGGGGGGATCGCTCGTGGATCCTTAAAGTGACGAGTTTAATTACCGTTGGGATATGTTTAGGGCGAGGCGGTAGGGACGCCCGTTTTGATGCTGACATCGACTGTGACACAAGATGCATGTGGCTGTCCGTCGAGGGTCGTTGTTCCTTTCTACCGTCTCTGTTGGGGAAACGCGAATGCGCCGGCAAGCCAACAGCAAGAGCAGACCCATGTCACGATAGAGACATGACCTTGTGGCCTAAACGTTGATGCCCCGGGGCTCCTGAGCTGGGAGGGACTACAGAAGTAATATCGTTGGAATCACATTCAGTTCGCAATTTGCGAAGGTATCCATAGGATTTTTCGAGTACCCGCTCCTCTCTAAAGCAAATCAGTTATTGGGTGAAGAACAAGTATAGATCGATCTTTCGATTGTGGTACCTAATAAAAAGATGTGGGTTCTTTCCGTCCGTAGATGGCATGCGCCGATATCAACAGATCGTGTGACGCGCTTGGCAGAAGATCTTACTACATCTTCGCACGGCCGGCCGACACAGCAGCAGTAATCCCCATATTTTCCGAAGACATTTTGGTCGGTGCTACTACTGCAGCACGCTGTGCGTATGCATGCTGACCCCTCCACAGATAAGTGTTGACCACGACCCGGCATCAGTCAGTCCTGTTAAATGGCCTTTTAACCGAGTATAATAGCTGGTTTTAAGGCTGATCTTTTTTCGACTCCGTGGTACGATACCTTCACTTCGTAAACGGGACATGGAAGTATTTTAAGATTATTCGGGCTATGGGCTATATATATGAAAAATATCACAGTTGCACGAAAACAAATCGGCCCGACAGATACATACCTCGTATCGGAACTTCCTCCCGGTTTTTCGACTGTGTGTGATGTACCAGGTACGCGATACGGAAGTCGGTGTCCTGATACCGAGCCGAAATACTCGTAATACCGTTTTGTTTTGTTCGGTTATATTTTTTCGGTATCGATCAGAGAGATCGCGAGGGTGAGGGTTGGGGAGGCTGTGTCACATCGTCTTTCTGTGTTGAACATCGGACCAAACCGACACCAGCAACGATCACGTTGCTACTCGCACACCTTCAAGTAAGTGCTGTGCTGCTGTGGCTATCCTGCACTGCCAAAAACAAGGGCGTTCAAGTAAGCATCTCGATCTGCGCTGTACCGATTCAACTCCACCAGGTACCGGGTATACCCGGTCGTGGTAGGGGGTGAGGGTGTAAGTTCGTGCTTGTGGTCAAAGTGAAATCCTGCCATCTCACCCGCGAGCGGTCTCTCTCGCCGTTTGCTTCGGGGGTTTTAAATATCTATGGTCATGCGCCGGAAAAAACACGCTCGCTCACAAGATGTACACGTAGAGGCGTCTCCAATCGCACGCCTACGCAAGGGTGTCTGGTGAATTTTGCTTGGCGTTTAGTTTTTTTTGTTTCACATGAAGAGCACGGGATCTTTCTGTGTGTCGACCATTTACTCATCGAACAGATCGAAGATCGCCTTTCACGATCCAGCTTCTTGATGGCAGATATATGTCCTCCTAATCCGCTTAACCTACTTAGTCAATGGGGCCTGATGAAAGCCGTGCTTCCTGCATTGTAAAATAATACCACACGTACGTTCCATTGGTTGGATCGGCACAACACGGACTCCTGAAAAGGGGGCGGGAGAGACCCAACCCACGAGGAGTGTTTGTTTGTGATGTTGGGTGGTACCGAGTGGTGAACTTGATCATTTCAGCTTGATACCTGGTACTTGTTTGAATGCCGATTTTTAGAGGCTGAACCTAACACCAATTGGATCCTGCCTTGCGCAGTTGTTAACACGAAGACAGCTGCCGTACAACACAGGAGCCCTCGAGTTTATGAATCTGTATCATGGCAATACCACCCCACCCCTTCCCGCCCTGCATCTAAGTTGTCGAAGTTCTGCAACCACATGTATTGGAGAAATCCGGCTTTCCTCAGACGACGCAGATTATCCTCGTATCTGGTGGTAATCTTTATACCGAAATATAAATAATCAAAATCGAACGGTCTGCCGACCAACCGCCACGTCTGATGTGCAGGCATATACAAGCTATAGGGATCTGCGAACTGTGGGCTCTACATACATAGGTGGAAGGGCGTTTCCATTTCCGTCATCTGTGGAGCATTTGCCTTCGCCGTACAGCCGAAAAAGGATGGAGGCTGCCCAGCAACAACGACGCTCGTCAGAGAGCACATGTGCAGACCGCGCACTCCTGAAAAGCGTGTGAGTGCCAAGTACGACCAGCATGAACCGAGGCTGTGACACACAACACTCATCGAAGTCGAAGGGTCGTTCACGGAGAGCACGAGGACTGGATGTTCCGTTGGCGTGTCCGCCTAGGGTGGTTAGGTGAAGGAATCGGTAACCAGGTCCTACATTCAAAGTTATTCGATGCTTGTAGTCGTGATTCGGGCGTATTGGCTGTGCTCAGGGCTTCTACAAATACGTCTGCCACATCCCGCTACCAAGCATTTCCCCTCGTCTGTGCGTGTAATACATGTGACGGTACAGATTCAGGCGTGGAGCGACGTGTGTGTGTACGCAGCGCGCGCTCGAGGGGATTCGCGACGATACACGATGTACGAGTATGACATGGGATGGGGTGGAATGGGGGGGGGTCAAGATATTACATAGTACATCGCACAGCTTCGGTGTACATCTCACGTACCACAGTGCCCTGTATACAACAACACGTTCTTGACTGAACGGGCTTGGATAGGGCACGCCAACGCCCCGGAGACTGCCTATACGGGTGGTCGTGGTTAATTGCTTACATTATTAGAACTGTATGGCGTTTTGTCCCGTGCCTTCGATATCGATGGGCTTCTATTCTTGCAAAGCGAAGGGAGAACGGAGTTCCTGTCCTGGGCATTGCAGTAAAATGATTTACGGGCATGCACCATTCGAGGTATTCATCAATAGTTGCGACAGTTCTGACTAAAGCCCCCGTATACTAATTACGTCGTGTAACACGGTACAGCTATGGTACATTTCGTTCCATGTCTCCATTTCTGGTTCGTTTAATCCTCCCGCCGATGTTTAATTATATCTTGAAAAAAAGAGTACAGTTAATATCAACTGCTACTTCAGAGTACACATGCAGTACTACAGTAGGCGCAAACCGCTCTTCTTGCCATCGGCAAATACACCAGCTGCAGTACCAGTTTCGATTCGAGCATATCCGTTCCTACATTTGTCCGCTGGTGTGGTTCCTCCATGTATGTTTATTTCGTCAGGAAATTCTTCGAGGTTGCACCCAATGTCTACAGTGAAATCAACGGAGGCTTTCTCGGACTCCTTACGTATAAACGACAGCCTCCGTGAGATTTTCCAAACTCCGCAGGTGAAACTACACATATTTCTACACGGGTGGGTAAACTGGTCAACTCTTGGGATCGCGAAACTATGGACTGAACTTGATTCCGCATCGTTTACCCTTGCTCGATTTTTCGCAGTACATTGCTCTTGTCGTGCGGCAGCGGGACGCCGTTTGTTGTTGCGGTGGCGTAGCATCTCTGGAGTGCGAATGCAGCTCACGGTGCAGGAAGTCTACGCGGAGTGCATGATGTGACTACAGTACATTGGTTATCCGGCGTATTTCAACCGCTGAATTGCTTGCGCTCTTGAAGTTAATAACAAACGTGGGGTAAAGCTGGGCGTCCGACGTCGCCCCCACAATTCGCTCCGCATCGAGTAGCTGACGGTCGTCACCGTTTCTCGAAACTATTTGTCTTGAACCCTGAAGGCTGTTGGAGCTCAAAAGCCGATCATTATCAGCTCCGTTGTAAACGGCTCTTAACCGCAATATTGCGATGCTCTTCGTGTGGCGGTGGTCAAATCCTACTGTTTCAATAAACCTTCGGGAGAATGTGTATCAGATATGCTAAGAATTGGGCGGTATAGCCAAGCTTACCACCCTAACAGTCCAAACTTCCTCCGCCCCCCCTCTTCCACCATCATCAACAAACGTGGACCAACAACAACAGCAGTAACAAACACGACGGAGAACGACAGCAATCCGTGCTATGAAGACAACGCCGGCATTGGCATATGGATCGACAATCATTTACGGCACAACAGAGGCACCAATGACAGAAGACCGCCAACCGCATCGATAAAAAAACACAGCAGCAATGTTGGTGGCGATCGCAGCAATTAGAGAACTGCATGCTTGCGCCCACGTACGAACATAGCGATGAGCGCAAGCAGATTACGGCATGGAAATCAGCTCGCTATTTTGCGGCTTCCCGCTGGAGTGAGCTCTACCAAACAACACTTTAAACAAATCACCCCCTATAAATAAAACAGTTACTTATTTAACAATACCTCAAGCCACAAATTTATCATGGATTCATCCCACACATATCCCCTAATCAATTTTCCAATGAAGGACGTAGATGGCATTAGCTGAATGTATCTATATATATACCCCAGCACCCAGCGCTTCTACAATCTCATGGGCTAGGTATGCTTCCAACAATATTGCGAAACGCCAATGGTCTGCCCACGAAATCGGGTAGTTGTTCAGTTGGGGAAGAATCAGTCACATGTTTTCTCCCAAAACCTGCGGTTGTACCCCTATACGTAGAACGTGTCTGAGCGACTCAAACATATTATCTCAGCTTTCCGCGGCAACCATTGTACAGCGCGGAGGTCTCACGTCATCGTCCCCTCCTTCCAACCCCGCTCCTCGGTACGCGCTCAAACACGCCACGCAAAACACACCGAAGGAATCGGAGTTCGTCAAAGCGAGGATGGCTCAACATTTAGGGTCTCTCGCGGCGGACAGCCTATCCACGGCAGTCCGCGGCGGAACGTGCATGGCGGGTTCCGGCAATGCCGGGTACGAAGCACACATACAGCCCTCGGGAGACAAACAGTTGGATTGAGCGGAGGTGTGGGTTTGGGCTGCGGTGCTCTTCACTATAATCTCACTCTTTCTGAGTATATCCGAGGTGGGCACCCCGGTGCTGGGAGTGATCTTAACCTACATCCTAATGAACATCTGGAATGTGGTCCTGCCGCGCGCCATGTGAGACACGAACGATGCACAGTCAGGGGGAGATTGAACGGGAAACAATACCAAGCAGAAATCGGAAGAAATCGTAGCAATGCGTTGAAATTCGAAGTTTTTTGTGTTCCTCCCGCAATGCAATGTATGAAGTCCATACGTCAACAATTTGAAGACTCCGTTTTCGCGTTTGTCACCGAGGTCATACAAGTGTGTTTCGTTTCGCTGCCTGTTGTCATCTACGCATTTTTTTTTGTTAATCCTGCTCGTACCCTAAAAGAGTGCTGCGTGGACACTCGACACCGACATAACACGCTCATTCTCCCCCACCTTCCCCCTTCCCCCTTCCCTCTCTCCCATGCCCCCCAAGGGTAAGGCTGTAGAGTAAATATGAATCAAGCGTCTACATTGAAGAGTGATGCTGACGGAAGTCTTCTGAAACGCCGGACTGCATGGGCGGAACACTCGCAGGAGGCCATGGACGAGCCCTTGGTTTAGGGGGGTTCACAGGAATGGGCATTCTTGTATGGCGAGGGTAAGCTTTTGTTTTTCTTGGGAGGGCGTACAGGGAGAAGGCCGGTTCGTAGGAAGGTATATTTTTACGAATGGCGTGCATCCGTCGTGGGACATAGCGGAGTGCGTTAGATATGCAGCATGTACGAACATATCTTTGTCGCATCGGAGGGGCCCTTTTTATGTTTCGATATTTTTAGGTCGACCGGAATCGTGAAAAACTCGTAACAGAAATCCAACCGGTAGCTCATTTGGCTTCCAAGTGGCTCTCACGACTAGGGGTCATGATGCTTCCGAGGATCTCTATGGCGGCATCCATGGTGGTTTTCGGGAGCTCCCATGGCGATCCCTCCGGTGCTTCCATGACGTTATAAAGGAGCTTCTGTGGCCCTCTGATGGTGTCTTAGGGGTGATTTCAAAGGCCTGCTATCATATGCCAATGACTTTTCATGCGGTGACGCTATGACAGACACATCTATGATGCATGCTGGAATCTAGTGTCGTTATCATTCACTATTGTAGTAGACGCTGGCAGGGTCGAGCGAGTAGGTTCTGTCTTGAGCTGACTTCCGCGTTCGGTCGTTGAGGGTCGTCAAGGGTGAAGTACAGCACCTTGTTCGGTTGGTGAACGCATCAGCTTGTTCGTCGTATTTATACGTCTATTTTTGTCATTCGCTGCGTCGGTTTGGATCCGCTCTGGTGTGGGCCGCCGCCGTCAGTTCGTAGGTGTGTACGAGTAGCGAAAGGTGGAAGTCATACTTCTCACGTTCCTGTCCGTCACTGCGGTTGAACGTTTTCTCCGGACGTGCTATCATATATTCAGGCACAGGTCTCGAACTGTTATCAGTTTCCATGGTCAGCCTTGGTCGATTTCGCCTTAGCGCCTGCAAGCTGCTGTGTTAACATCATTCACACAAATATGTCCACAAACCCGGCAAAGCAGGATGTACTGTTGATCACCTGGGTTCTGATCTGTCGTTCTTGCCGTGCTGCTATGTTGTGCGGGATCTGTGAAGTTCAGAAGCAGCCCAATTAGCCCACGTTATTTCATGTAGATCATATGGCTTGCACCTAGCAGCGTGAGCTATAAATCATACGGATCAAGATCCTACATCTCCCGACAGATCCGAATCATTAGGTGGGGATCGGTGATTCGTTCGATGTGTGTACATGTTGGACACATAATCCGAAGTACCTCATGCTCTTGGCAGCAAGCATGGAGTGCGAACAGTTGTCCAAGCTTACTCTGTGTGGCGTTTGCATAGAACCACGTTCCACGCTACTGTTGCGAAGCTCTAGACAGGTGGAATCACGGCATGCAGCGCGGTTCGTCCGCGAAGTTTCCTTGTAGCAGTGTGCCAGTACCGGGATAAGTCGAGTGGAGGGAGGTGGAGGTAGGGATGCATGCTCAAATTGACATTCGTCTCAGACAACAAGCTCGCTTTCAAGAAAGCGTGCTTCAGCACATACAAGGTCCCCATACCTTATAACCACGGCATCGCGCGCGGTCCGTTAGCAAAGTTTCCTTGTGGTGATGTGCCAGTACCGGGATATGTGGAGTGGAGGGAGATGGATGTGGGGATGCACAGTCAAACTGACATTCTTTTGAGACACGAAGCTCGCTTTCACGAACACGTGTTTCAGCGCACGCATGGTTGCTCTATCTCATAAGCTCAACGGCGTCAGCAGCATCAACGGCCCGAAGAGGATTAAGTACAGAATAACCCGCAAAACACACCGATCTCGCGTGTATTGTGTCATAGGCTACCCGCACCCTCCGGCTTCGACAAGGTCTTCCAGCAGGCACACCGTGAGAGTGTCGAGGCGATCATCCGTCAAAAATGCCTCCTCTGTACGGGGGCCAGGCCTTCGAGTAGGCGGCTGGCCCGTCGAATGATGCTTGGGGCGATGGCTGGAGGAGAAAACGCGGGGCCAGGCCGTCCAGATAAAAACCTGGGCCGAATGTGTAGTAGGCGACTTCAGGGCTATCCAAACCACCGACGGACCCACGTAAAGCTCTGCCTTGCTGCTCAGAGTATATACGATGTTATGGCAAAGGGGGGCTAAGAAGGCTGGGAAGTGGTACCGGGGGGCTGTCGAAACGGCGGACTGTTTCATGGCGAGGTGCCACCGGGACGAGGCGCAGAGAAGCCGGCCGCGCCACGCAGCTGAGAACGCCAACAGCGGCGACAAGGGGAGGGGCGCATCCGTACTGACACGGCTCTCGACAAATGCAGGAACAAAGAGAAATATCGGGTGGCTGCTGCAGGCATCGGTTCGACTAGCTCTTGGGTTTTAGAAAGTTGTGCTTGTTCTAAATGAAGTTATACTCTCAAGGGCGCAACGGCGGGAGGACTGATGCTTGACAGCACTATTGTCAAGAATTTGAAGAAGACGGCACAAGGGGGTGGCTGAGCTCCCGAATCGGTTTGGTGGGCACCCATGTTTCTATCACAGCCTGGAGTACGATTTTATTTTTCCTGCTTGAACTCTTTCTTCTTGCTTCCCGCCTTTCCTTGTCTTTTGGTTTCCTTCCCCCTCCCCGCCTTGATCATGACATATACTCCTCTTCTTCGTGTGGGTTTGTCCGTGCAGCACGTATCAGTGCTTCTTGGGTACGTATGCTTTCCTTTTACCAGCCTTCTTGATCGTCTTGCATCATTGTTGCTACGTTTTATATCATGACGTATTTTTATTCGGATGTCTGTTTGTTTTCATTTGTTTGTTTTGCATGTGTTTTCGAATTACCACACTCGGTGCGGTGGCATTTTATTTGCTGTACCCTTGAAGTTGGTGTTTTTTATTTTTATTTTTGCTCTCTATCTGCCTTATTACTGCACTGCTTTTTTGTCCCAACATTTTTGTTCTCTAGCTCAACTCATTGGAGGTTGTTTTTTACCATCAGCTACCTTCTGGACAAACCGTGGTCGCGGGGGTCGCCCCCTCCCTCCCCGCCTTCGGTTTTATCGCGCACAGCGTTCAGCATTCCTACTGCTAGTCGAGTTTGATCGCATTTTCTAACGCACGCTCTCGCCCTTTCGATAGTCATTTTTCACGCAAAAAAGAATCCGTACGGGTATCCACTCGGCAAGATTTGAGCCCAATAAACTGATCTTGTAGGCACGCGAACCACCTCCCAAGCAACCAGGGACGCCGGCCTTGGAAAGTGGCCACATAATTACCGAGTATGTCTCTTGGATACGGAGTCAGAACGGGCACTGGCTGTACTGATCAAGCTGGGTAGGAAAAATGATTGAATGTGAAGACAGCGCACCCACCAACATGAATTGGTGCTGATTGTATATAAGCTATTAGAATCAGCGCAGTCGGAACAAAGCAGTACGTCTTATGAGGGGAAGGAGTGTTGCACGCCTTTTTTTTCGGGAGGATCGAACGGGCCGGCCGAACGGGAACGACTCTTAATAGCATATCATTTGATGCAGATGTACACCACCGAAGATGTACGCGGGCACCACTTTCCGCACAAAAGTGTGTTGGCGTCGTGATATGCGCATAATATACCGTTCGTACGCGATGCCGAGGCTTACGCATATATCCAAACACGTTTTTCTGGCAGAGGAACAGAATGAATGCCCACGAGCAGCCTCATTTCGTTCCGCTCGTTTCCATTCTCTATGGAGGGGGTAGAGACTTGAGACACGTACGTACCAGGTAAACAAGGGACATACGATAACGTAGGTGACAGTTACACAAAAATATCGATCGAAACGGCAAATCGCAGAGTTTGAATATTCTCGATGGATTCCAGACTGTGTGAGAATGGATATCGAAGCTGGTACAACAATCCCGAGGCTGAATCGAAGGATAATACTGGTATTTCGGTTCGCTTATATTCAGGTGGTCTGCTGTGAGGTTGAGGGGAGTTCAGCCACACCACCTTCCACTCGGTATCGGGCACCGGGCCAAGCCACGGCTAACACTGTCGTTGCTACTCCAAGCGCTGCTGCTGTGGCTGTCCTCGATCTCGGCGGGAAGAGGGGCATCACCATCATCAATAATTATTGTTGAATCAATACCAACAGGTACAAGTTCGCACGAGTATATCGTTGAATATGCCAACGAGCGAGGGGGTGTGCTTGGCAAATTTAGGTGGGATATACGTACGAGTAATCGTTTTGTCGCACTCTCGGGCGTTCTGTCGACATTCGCGTTCGAGCCACAGCAGCAGTAGTAGTGTATGTCGTCATGCCCACAACACCACCGCGCAAGGTTTTCGCCGTCTCGAAACGTACCATGGGTCATACCGTGAGACAAATGCCTCCCATTGGTTGCACTATATGGCGTATCATGATGCCAACCATGGATGGCTCCATGTCCCATGGAAAATATTATGTCATGGAATGTCGCATGGTGCATACAAGTCCATGGGTCCATGATGCACCATAGAGCACGCCATGGTATATTATATGGTATCCGACGATACCAACGCCAACATTTCGTCCATTGGGCAACACCAAGTTATTTGTTTCCATGGTATATGCCTGGCACGTCCCACAGAAAAAGCCGTGGCATTCTACTTGAGTGCTCTCAGGGTATTCCAGTATGCACGACGGTACATTCACTGAAACGAGACCGTCCATGGGGTATGTCATGCATGGTGTACGTCCATAGTGGCACCTCGTGGACAGTCCCACAGCTTGTTGCATGGACAAACAACGCCGGGTAGTGCGCCCATGGTTGCCTCATGGCACTTGCCGTGGACCATTGGTAGGATATTGAGGGGAAGAATGAATGGGATACCCCATGACCGTTTGTCACACCACACGAAATCCCCTAACGTCATGACTATAAACTACCAGGTATGCTATACCATGCTATACCATGGTGAACACCATGGTGCATACCATGGCGTGATGCATGGCATGGGGAACGGCGTGATGTATCCCATGTTTCATACAATGGTGTAATCCGCGGGTAGTCAAAAATACGGTGCGTCACATGGGGCGTTCGAAGGAAAACGCCGCACGACCTAACCCTACTACTTCAGCAACCCTACCACTAAGGAATGCCGTGATGTGTTCCATATTGAAGTCTTCACATCGACCATAAGTCAGTCCGTGGGCTGAACCGTGACACACGCCGTGGGTTTCCGTGCTGTATTCCATGGGTTTATCTGTGAAGTACCCGTGAACTTGCCATGGGTCGTTCAATGGCCGCAGTCCGCAGGTTCTTCAGCGGCTGACCGTGGTACAGCATGGGTGACACTCGGTTGGGCCTTGGACTGGTCTATGGGCTGTCCAAGCAATTACGTAGATCATTGCAAGGGCGGGTTGTTTTGTTTATCTCTCACATATCGGTCACATCAAATAACCCAGTTCCCGATCCAGAGCTTTGACGACAGATACTTTCCTGCTTTGTAACTCTGTAAGATCTTGCTCACTGTGTCGTGTGGGAGCCGTATTTTCCGCATGCTTTAGAACATGTTTCCTGGGTTGGATCATTACCATATCGATCATGCACGACCCCTCATGGCGGCGGGCTACACATGCGGTACGTGCTATCTTCGACGTGTGGTGGATTTTGAATTGTGTTTATATTTTCTGTGAGGCATGGGAGAGAGGGATTTCTCGCCCCGGCTTGATATTTCTATCGCGGCTTACGGCATATCTCCGATGTGGAATGTGCCTCGTTAATTCTTTCACAAACATTCTTTCACAGTATCTTTCCCTCCCTATGATGCCGCCGGCCGGGTTCATGTTCATCATCAACTACGCAATGTCTGCTCTTGATATACTCGGAATGCAGACGTTGTTGATATGGGCAACTACTGCCGAATAACTGCTGCAAGACCTCCCAAGCTGCCCGACGAAATACTGTTTCGCATTGTCTGCAGTCCGACTGTAAGAGCAGGCGGGGCACTTGAAGTATCACTTGCTACAGTTATTGGACTCTCCATGTGTCGCGAGCTTCCAGAGAGTATTCTTCCACCTGCCGACAGGCTTGAATCAAACGAGATATAATCTCATGCTGTGCGGTCTTTGCCGCGAATACGGAGAGAAAAACTCGAATCAAAACATGGCATCAACAGCAGTATATACCCCCGTCTGCCCTGCCCGCTATACTCAGAGACAAAACACTACAAATCCGACAGCTCTGAGTACCACCTGTTGAGACGTTGGAGGCCAGCGTTGCAAGCTCCGTGACGAGTCAGAAACGCTCGTCAGGCGTGTTTTTGTTAGCATTATACTGGGACCATATATCTGTCCAGAAATCCTGGTCTTCAGAAGCCTCAAGCACGATGCTATCCATGCGTCTACTGGTTTACCAGGTATGCGATTGAGCACTGAGCATCGCTGAGCTGCGATCGGCATTTCCCTTTGAACTGTCTTCGCCAGATTGGAACCCATCACGACGATGTGGTAATAACACACACGCTTAGGCAATGGTGGTCATGCCCGGATGTTGATGTGCACTGGATGCCAGCCTGCGCTAAAGGCTTGGATCTTGATGGAATCGGACCTAAGTTTGGAACGCCTGCCGAAAAACTCCCACACCTCGTGCGCAGGAACAGGCTGAAAGTCAGCTGTATCCGCTGGACAACACGGGAGGTCACTTCTTCCTGTCTTTCAGTCGGGCAATGATGGAGGCGCTCAAACAACGACGACCCTTGTTGGGCGGCACCGGTGGGGACCACGCAGGTCTGGACAACACGTGAGTAGTGTTCGTATCGTCAGCATGCTCGGAGCCTGTGGCATAGGAAGGAAGGGATCCGCGCTGTAGGGTCTTTAGCCGCGAGGTACTGCAGATTCTGCTGTCGAAAGAGACACCTCACAACCTACTCCGCCAGCACGAACAAGAAGTTTGATGCACTATAGCAGTGCATGTCATATAACAAGAGAGCGCCCGAGAGGAAACTGATTCCAAGATTTGAATGTGAAACAAGAAATATGGGAGTTATTATGCTGAAGTTTATCCTATACCTGGTACAGCACGGGACGCGTAAAGCACACACCTACCGTGTTGAACAGGAAAACTGCAGACCAGTCCATGTTGGTTATATAGTTTAATAACGAGTTCGTTTTTCTCATGTACGCTGCAGTAACTTCTGTGCAGCGACTCCTGCGTTCACTCGTTTCCCGAGCGTTTGAGCCTTCCTTCCGTGCGATTTGTTATATTTGTGCTCGTAGCTGTGACTTGTGCTATACGGCACGGCTATACCTGTTTTGGTATTTTGTTTCACTTGCTAAGGGCCACCCCGACGACAGGGTACTATTTTACTTTGCAGTCGTCGGTTTGTACGTATGCCTTTTGGGCTTGCGATATCCACTGACCGCCATGGGGCTGTTTGTTACCCTGCGCCAAGATAGCACTCCAAGTCCAATGTTGAGCGGGTTACATAGCAACTCGACCACGTGGTCCACACGCGGTAGTGATATCACCTCCCCATACTCCCCGCAGAGAAGTACTATTAATAGTCCCGTCTCGAGGTGATACTGTACTGAGGCGTGCCACACCCCCCCGCTGTCCCGAAAAATCTAGCTCTCCGACTATCCCGATTTCTTGAGAGATCGTTTAGTGGATGCCGACTGTCTGAGAGTACGCTCCCGTGCTGCGTATACAACGGGAACGGGGTGTCACCTTCGTAGCCAAGTTTCTTGTGACGTCCTCCCTCGTTGTTGAACACAAGATGGGGTGTCATACCTCAGTAAGTCCATGATAGCAGACAACTGTACGGTAGCGGGGGCGCTATATGGAGGCCACGTATAACCTTGTCTACCCCCCACCTTCGGTTCCGGGAGATCTGTGATCCGGTCTCTCTCATGATTTGTGCATCAAATGTATTTCAATGGAGGTTGATGGAGTTTGATGGATGCTTCCATGGAAAAAATAATGGAAAAAGTAAATGAAGCTTCCATCAACTTTCAAAGAAACTTCAACCAACTTTTATGACGTCAAAATGACGTCCATGGAAGATGGATTCACTCCCCCCATGTAACATTCTTCCATGGCAGCTCCCGCCAACTTCCATGGAAGTCCGCCAGCCACTAACCCCATGTCTACTTGCTTGAAAGTTTACCTCTGCCTTGGCATGGGTATGTCTATATATCAACAAAAGAAACCATATATACCTCCATCTTTTCCCACCCCTCCTGGGCCTGGTTCCACCCGGACCTCATCCCACCCGAATCTGATATGATTTTTGCTTCCTTGGGGGTATATCTATATCCAGTATATATCAATGATTGTAAAGAACTTCCATCTACTTCCACCCTATCCCGGGCCTGGCCCCTCCCGGACCTGATCCAACTCGGATGCGATTCCATTCGCTTCCCCGCCCCCACCCACAAGATACGGTGAATATTTTTTCCCTTTGAAGGAACCGGCGGAGGTCCACCGGCCACTCTATTCCCATCCACCCACGCGGAATGGAATTTTCCACGCCCCCCACCAACTTCAATTGAAGTACAAATCTTGCCGGGTGTGTCTGCCCAGTGCTTCATCTACAACATGCTGTAACTATCTCTGGTTGGGCCGTTCGATGGTCCTCAAAAACGATCTAAACGTCGACTTGGGGGCTCTAAACGACAGAAATTGGTCGAGGTTCGCTAGAAACGATACGAGATAATATCAGCCCCCAACTAAAACTTTGCACTTTGTGTGCAAGCGGACGAAGCTCTTTTAACGCAACCGCAGCCCACAATTATTCGTATCCAGCTCCCAGTGTAGTATGTGAAAGCGTCGGTCTTAGCTAGACAAACACGACTCACCAGGTGTTCACTTGAACTACGAGTTGGTAGTTGGCAGCACCAATGGTTGCAACACCAGAGGAATTGAAACTTTCACGCACTAGAGCCTGCGGTAGTACCATGACTGTACCACCAACGACGAACAAGACTTTCTCATACGGGAATCGCTTTCCTTTTCACACTGTTCGCGGACCTTCCCGAAACAGTGTAGGAACCAAACTGACGATGACGCGGCAGGTGTTACAGCATTGTGCTCAAAACCGGGCATTCACATGTTCAACGCTTTTGTATATTCACAGCAGGTTTCTGCACCACCAGCAAACACCCTGCGTTATTTCCAAACTCCCCACTGTATTTGGCGTCCGCACAGTTTGCTCAAACGTTTATTTGCACCTAGTAGACAATCGTGTACAAAGGGAATTCCATTGTGGCCACCACAGTTGGTCTTGTAAGAGCATTCGTCGACGTTTGGTTTTGTTCCGTGCGTCAATTCGAGTCCGGGTTTGGAACCTCATGTCCTTCGTGGTTTGTTGAGGCTTGTGGTCGACTCTTATCAATGCCTAGTTGGGTTCCCTTATATCCGTGTAGAGTCGATACCCAGGTCGCGCGCTACATCTCTTCGAACCGCATGCCTCGTGACTAAAACATCAACTGCCTCCTTTTCCACACATTTCACCTTCAACGCTTGATATGGGGCGCTGTCCTTCGCCCCCTGTCTTGCCAGGAAAAACAAGCCGAACGCCAGACCTAACTCTCCGGCTAGTTCCGGGCGAAACATATGTCTTCCCGATGGAGACTACCGGAGCGATGAGGACGCCAGCCAGACGAACGGTAGCACCAGCAGCAGCTCCATCGATGCATTTGCAACCGATCCGAGCTGGGCGGATGATATCTATGAAGCTTTCCGTGCGGAGCGACCCGAAACGACGAAGGTGAAGCCATTGTTTGGTATTTTTCGCTTGACCAGGACAAATATAAAGATAGCAAGCATACATACATTCTTGCAACCACCAGCCAGAGTCTCGCACTGCCACCAACCGTTTATTTACCATGGCGCTGGAGGTCTCCTGGCGAGATATCGAAAGCCCGTCTTCCGGACTACGCCAGCTTGCTCTCATCGGGAGTTTTGTTTTGTTTTGTGGCGATTCAACATGTATGACTTGCTGTGCGTGTTCCTCTTACTATGTGTCAACGTATTGATACTGCCTAGTACAATAGTCGTTTCTGCCACTCTTTCGTACTGACACTTAACTGCTATAGGTGTTACCTTCGGGGTTTCTATGTTGATGTTAGCACTGCTACGCTGCTGTTGGCGTTCCTGTTCCAAGTTTTGAAAGTAGAGCTGTAAGCTTATTTTCCCCGCTCTCTCTCGAACAAACATCACAGCAGCAATGCATTGTACTGGAAACGTAGAAAATGACAGTGACACCGAAACACTACATCATGTATACAGCGGCAGTGTATTAATAAGACCAACAACAGTAACAGCAGCAGCAGCACAAAATAGCAGCGTGGGTTTGAGTTCGACAAACGACAACATCACCGTAGACTGAAAAACTCCGCAGCAGCACGTACACACAATCCAAGGAATCGTGCCCGATGCCCAACTCTTTCGCATGCCGCGCCGGTAGGCGCTTCCACACGGCTCGGCCCAAGACGGCGCAGGGCCGGGAAACCAAGCACAGCAATCGGACTTCGCAGCGACATCGAAAACAAAGTATTCTGGCTCCCCGGAGGCAGGCAACCCTTTCCCAGCGGCCAGCCGCTCGCAGGCAAGCACGTCTCCAACGAATATGGGGAACGGGTCAAACACTGAAGCCCCGACAAACCATCGCCTGCCAACGTGGCTCGTTACATATTCGTCCGTGAACTGGGTCGTGGAGTTGTGCGCCGTGCTACTATGGGAAACAGGATTTGAAGTCGTGAGGTGCGAAAAACGAAAACATGCAAGTATAAGTACACATACAGAACAAGGCAACAGGCACTTCATGAGTGGTCTTTTCGAAAGTATACACCATTCCGGGATGCTTGTTTCTGTCATATGCGTTTCAAGTAGATGAATCAGTGATTAGGTTGTCTCTAGGTTCATATCGCCTCACCCCCCTCATTTACGTCTGGTATACTTGTCCACATGTTAAAATCGTCATCCAGATACCCTTGTTCATACCCCAACAAGACCCATCGTGGTCACTGGAAGGTGAAAACTCACATTTTTGTCCCGCCTCCTTCTCCATGGTGAATTCCATCCCTCCCTCTCTC
>JBBMHQ010027336.1:0-17279 GCA_037834295.1 Postelsia palmaeformis
CATGAGGTTGTAATACGATACCGGTATGGAAACCCTAGTGGCCCCTGGTGGTCAAAAGCTGAGTTTCCATCGGAAAGTTTGACATTTTTGTCTCGCGACGCGGGAAGTGTTTCCGGGATCCGCGTCCCTGCGTTCGTACAGAAGTAGCGTCATCTCCACTACCGCACGGGTCAAGTAGAGGGTGAGAACTCCGCTACTCTTTTAACACATACACGAAGTTGATAGTTGATGATTTTTTTTACCTGTATCTGGACCTTTTCCTGTTGTCACAGAAACCAAACGATCGTCACGCCGGCACATGAGTGACACCTGCAAAGTAAAACGCTATCGACTTTGTGGGTGTTGGTATCATGAGCACATTTCCACCAAAACAAGTGAACACTGCTGTGCCCGTTCTATTAAATTCTTGCCGCTATCGAAAACTACGCACGAGATGAAAATTATACTTTGACCGTTCACCCGCCTTCCACGATTTGCGTTCGTACATTGAAATCAACGACTGTGAAGCTCCCAGGAGAAAAAAGGTTATATACGCAACTCACAAAAACAAATAACGATCCCTGTGTACCTACCCTATATCCAGCACCTCCCTCCACCCCTACACCACATGGTCAGCGTGAAATAAAATAACGCGCCCGACTGTTGGGGAAAAAAAACACACGCGACGGCCCGCATCTATGAAAACCGCCCTCGGAGAGTTAGGCCTTACAGAATTTAAGCTCAGCACGTTCCCTCGGCTTGCCGTCTTGCTTCGGCGACGCCGCGAACGTGAACGCCGATAGGTGCCTCTCGTCGTCGTGGCACTCTTTGCACATGACGACGCCACCGATTTCGGCGCAAGACGTGCAGAGACAAGCGGTGGTAACCTTCCTGCCGCGCAGACGCTTTTCCCGGCCACGCAATAGCGTAGTGCGGGATGCGCACAATCTGGACTCACAAGAAAGCCGTTGGGCAGCCACAAGCTGTGCAAGGCGGCCAGTTTTCAAAAGGCTATTGATGCTGACCTTCTTCGGCGTTGGGTTAACCCTAACCCTCCGTAAAAGTCGAAAACGTCGTGCGAATATTGAATGGCACGACCTTATATATCGACCATTGGAAATTGTCCGTAATTATAAGTCATACGGGCAGACAAACAAGATTGAAATTACAGCAGCTGAGGCTCAGTTTCCATCAGTTTCTCAAACTGAGAACAAGTAGGTTTAAACGGAGGGCAGTGTATGTAATGTAGGTTTTTTTACAGTCATGGCGTCCGTCAGTCAGGGTTGGGAGTCAGGGTTAGACTAAAAGTGATACATCTTAGGGTTAGTGTTCCGCAGCGCACTTCGAGGACACGCCGCTTTAGAGCTGTGTGAAAGGCATCCACCCGTAGTTGGATTGATTCAGTAGTCCAGTCAGTCTCCTGCAACACAATCAGAAGCCAAGAAAAAAACAATTGTTTCTTGGCACGATGGGGTGCCGCACGGGGCATAGAGGGCGAAGCCGTCTTCTTCAAACCTCGAGACCACCGTAATACATTCCGCGATGCCCTCAACGACGCTTTATCTATGGTGCCACATGCCACGTGCTACAATAGTCAGCAGTTTTTTCTTGCCAAGGTTGTGGCTGGCTCTTCAACCATTGTAACTGAGGAACTACTCAACAATGCAGGCGATATCGTTCGTACCCGTTATGTCCAGACGAATTTCGAAAATACATACGATAGGCGGAGGTGACGCATCAATGTCGTTATTATTCCCAAATATTTCCTTCGTTCGAGTTCTCCCGAAAAGAGAAGCCGCAATATTGATGAGTGTTATAGTGTACCCCTACCGTAGCCCTCATAGCAGAAGCCTCTCCTTTGCTGTGTCCATCGATAACCCATCACACACGCCTACTCGTCAAGCTCAGTGTCCGACAAGGTGTGCCTCCCAAAATATCTTAACTGGCACGCATACCCTCTCTCCCCCATAAACGACACCCTTCCAGCATTTAGAACAAACACCCTCACCATGCACGCTCGAAGGAAAACCTACCAAATTGCGATTCGACAGGAAAAAACATGACATCGTCGCACGTGTAGGTGTTCATGGAAAGGGCGGGCATGCACCGTGTGTGTGCTACTGCGCGAAATACGATCGCTCCTTCTCGCATCGTCAGGCGGGAACTACCTGTACGTTAATTCGATAACTCACAAGTCCACCTTTTCCTCCAACGCCGCCTGCTACGTAAACTGCCAACAAGTGAACAACAACCCCATGCTGAGCACCAGAGGGGCGAGGTGTGTCGAACGGAAAAGGATAAAAGCCCCCGAAACACAACCAGCACGAAAGCGTACTCACATAAACCTTCGCTATGAACCTCGTCGCAGGGGAAGAGAAACATATGGGAATCACCCAGATAAAATCAATTGTAGTGCCCGATCAGGTATATCCATAATCAGCGCCACACGAGACACCACCTAACAACATCGGAAGAAATGCGTGAGTGAAGCCTCAAATATAAACCAAACCATACATATGCTTGAAGGCCAATCGCTCTATCAAGCGTAAGGCACGAAACATTTCTGCTCACCTAGTAATAGTGCGCAGGGTTGAAAGTAAACTATTTTAAAACGTTCGCGCTCTCCTCTCGCCCCCGGAAACAAAATGTGCTCACTGAAGCTGTCATCCATATATACGTTCGCCTCACAAGCGGTTCTCAATAAGATACAGCCCTTCATGCGATTCACTGTACATCTCACGACGCTTCGCACTTAGTGAAAAACAAACTCTGCCTGGTCGGTGAAACCCGACGTGCTCCGTCCCGGCATTGTAGGGATGCGAGGATCTATGCGGTGTGACTAGTGCCATGCATAATATCGAACACACCCGCCCCGCCTCCCCACTAACTGACTGTACTGCCACTTAATCGAAGATGCAGACACTTCAAAGAACGACAAAATTGTGATTGGAACTAATACAAATAATAACACTTTGGGATAGCGGTGCCAGCAATCGCCATTACCGAGGCCTTACACCCGATCAAAAGCAGCAACTATCCACAGAGCGAAGAATATACAATGCTGTTTTTTCGTGGGCCAGCCGCGTTAGCACCTCAGTCACGATCAACGCGCCAAGATGTAAAATCATTTTTGTGCATCCTTGGGTGTCGACCGCCGACGCCGGTCCGTTTTTCCCAACTCATTGCGTTCGACGAATTTTCAAGGGATAGGCCACCTGGTAGCCTCTGTATCTCGCGATGCTTTTTCTACCCGCCTAGTCGAGCAGCACTACCGCTTGAGGAGGGATACCCATCTCCGCGAGAAGGCCCTCCGCATAAAACACGAAACCTGCTGGACCCGACACCACGACCTGCGAGCGGTCCAGACAGAATCAGCCAGAGACGACATGGTATCTAAAACTTGGCAATGATTACACAGGAAAGCGAACGTGAAAGGGGAAAAAAGCAAACAGAAGCACAACATAGAGAGCGAACAGGCAGCTGGCTCGGATATATGCCACTACAACAACCAATGTAGGGGGTGAGGCCAGGGAACCTGGGGTTTGAAGTATGGGCGCCACGTTTCCACCAAAATGTGTCGACTAGCAGCTGCAAAGCTCAAGAAGGATGCCATCAATACCATGAAGCATCGTCTACTCGAGAGTCCAAACAAGGCAGGGTGGAGCACGAAACCATCGAGTGATCACTCTCTTTGCCCTCCCATCTCCTGCAAGCTACAGCTGGTTCTCACTTTGCCCTTCCGTCTCCTGTAAGCTACAGCTGGTTCCGCACCGGCATTCATTCTAGTATAAAGGGCAGCGCTCCATATAACAGGAATTGCGGGATCGCAACGACACGCTAAGTGTAACTATGGCTAGCAGACACGATTTACTACGACAACTCTTCAACCCCCTTCCCCCCCCCCCCCCGTGACTCTCACCTGAAGCGCTCCTCCTGTGATTTTAGTGCCGACGAGTGTGTCAAGGGCAGAAGGCGATCCATCCTTGGCGTCTGCCGGCCCATTTCGTACCGAGCCGGAGATGCCACTAGCCTTGACAGACGCTATAGCCTTCATCACCTCTGGCCCGATGGCCTTTTCTAGCACCACAGTAGATATCTTCTTGGGTTGACCCCCACTCTCCGACTGTCACGCACCGTCGGTGTTGTAGTTCGGTGCATGTTTAATGTGATGAAAACAAGCATTTTAAGCGCAGAGAGCATCGCGCACCGCATCAAATATTCGGGTTGGGTGGAGGACACGGAACGCGACACAAACAGAGCATTGCGAGGGCGAGAGCGAGGACGAGAACGCGAAGGGAAATTATATGGTACTGGGTCGGACGCTTGTTGAAAATGGGGTAGAACGGTTCATGTCACGCTATTGAACGTACCTATCAATTGGCGTAGCGTTCAGACTCGGCTTCTTCAAAGAATCCCACTCTGTGAATAATACGGCGTATCCGTCCGCGGAAGCATCGCATAATCTCCGAGCACTATAGTATATATCGTCCCTCAAAACTTCAACGGGACGTCGCATACAAGACTGTCGTTTTTTTGGCATAGTATCTCGCACAAAGACGACAGCGCCTTTCAAACGCAACAACTTCTACCCATACCTCGAACGATTACACAACAAGACTCTCACGTCTTCCAGAGACGATCCAGGCAGAGAGTTCGCCGCATTGTACAGAGGCAACTTGATCCTAGCAGATTCTTGTACCCTTCTTCTCGCCGTTAAGTGGGGGTGGTCGTTGACACCCGACCGTGCGGAGGAATCGTTCGAAGAATCCCGGCGGTGTAACCGTGACGGATATCCGGCAGCTGTGGAAGCGTCAGATTCTGCCTCTTCGCCTGAACTGTACTCGATTGTGTCAACCTTGTGACTACTCGGTCGACCAACCGTCGGCCGGACAGTCCTCCCACCATCGCGCTCATTCCTATCCTCACTAACTTGGCCGGTACGTTCCTTCCCGCACACACTTGTATGCCAGCGGCCACGGCCAGCACTCGCCCGACGGAATGAGTCGACGTCAGGGGTACCGCCACTCGTGGCTTCTTCCCAGCTTCGGCCAGTGTGGGCATTCGCGCCATTCGACCCGCTACCAGACATGTCCTTGGCAGAGTCGCTGAGGTTTCTGGTGGCCCTTTGACGATCTAACGCTACGGAGAAGAGATCCCTTCTCCCTTCATCACCACCTCGACGAAGTTTGATAGGGCTGTCGTCCCCGCCGCTG
Source organism: Postelsia palmaeformis (assembly GCA_037834295.1). Taxonomy (NCBI): domain Eukaryota; class Phaeophyceae; order Laminariales; family Laminariaceae; genus Postelsia; species Postelsia palmaeformis. The sequence continues at coordinate 5,193 of JBBMHQ010027336.1, forward strand.
CTGTCATGGTGGTCTTCTCGTTCCCCCCACACACTCGACGATAAATCGGCGACCCGGGCGGCAATGCACAGTCTCCGCTCACTCGAAATTTTGGAATTACGGTCAGTGTCGTCCGCGCTCTTCTCGGTCTTGCCTGGGAGGATTGGTGACCACAGCTTCACCTTGTTGTCACCATCGGCATCGACCCCGGTAGGAGTCTCTTCTTCCGCGCTATCCGAGAGGACCACGGGGCTGAGAAAGTTGCTGCTGCCGCCTCCGGATTCCAAGTCCATGCCGCCAAATGTTCGAGTACTATTGACGAAGCTGCTCGCGAGGCTTACGGCATCTTCCTCGGAAACGCGCGACAGCGCCCTCGCAGGTTTGTGGCGGTGCGAGTGTGCGCCTCTGGTGTGTTCGTCGCCAAGCTTGGCTTCGTCTTGCTGTTTGGGCTCACTGATTTTCCCTGCTCCTGCTGGTGACGCTTCGCTCGACGCTTCGCCGCCGGCCCCACCAACGGTCTCGCCGGCATCGGTGTCCCCGGTGGCTCCTGTACTCTTGTTGAGCAAGTCGGTACCAGCGCCCTTTTGCATGAGCCTCGCCTTCGCACGGCGGAACGCATTGCCTGGCACGTTGCGCCGTGTTGTATCGCCGCTGAGAATTACCGTCACCTCCAGAAGGCCCTTTGCTTTGACCTTGTTTAGTTTCGCAAGGTCCGCAATTCACAGACGGACGCACGAGCGGGGGAGTGGGGTAGGGGACCAATGTTTGGTGCCTTTGTCCATGGTGTATTGCGACGACAATGTCGTGCTCGGAAGCCGAACCAATGGACGAGCTGTTCCAGAGGCCGCATGCCCACCTGCCACAAGTTGTACGACTATAGATGCAGGCTCGCCATGCGACCGGTAAACATCATGCGTGTCGAATCTTATCATACGACCCCCAGCATTCTAGTAGGGGGAAGGGAGTTTGGAGCAACCACTTCATTTTCCGATCACGCTGCGTGGCGGACGCATTGGGTTGATCCAAGACGTCCACCTCGCGACGGTACTGTACTCCTGTATATTGTGACGCTTTTACAGGGTCCACACGATTATGCTGTTATGTTTTGAACCCATCAGCTGTTATACAGCCGCAAAAGCTGAGTGATACCTCGGCCGCGCATGTTCTATTCATATGGACGACATTTCTTCAATGATACCAGCAGGCGACTCTCCTGGTAGCGCTGGGGTCAACAGCACAAGAAGAAGGGTTATTCCGGCTCTTCCATCTGCTTCATCGCGCGCCAAGTCTTACCCTTCCATTGAGTTGATATTCACTGCACAGCTGGGAGGAGCGCGTGTATGAGTCGCATGACGGCAGTACAAAGGTGCGCATATAAGGGGGTCCTGCCTTTCTCTTCCTGACGTATCTTCCCGGCTAGCGACCACAAGGTTACCTGCAGTTCCGTCAGCTCGTCGGCGCAAAAGAGATTTCCTTCCTCGTGGTTTTGCCAGATCAACACTAGCCTCGAGTGTGCCCTCAGCAGCGCGCCGTGGCTGTGGCTGCGTGAATGAGGGAGGTGCAGAAGGGGGCTATTGTGGATACAAGGGCAAGCCAATGGTGCGGCAATGGATAGACCGTCTACCTACGATCCCTACCTAAACCACCAACAGGGTATGCGTAGTTTTATCAGTGCCGGTGCCGTTCGAAACGGGCGGGCACTGGTGCTAAGACTGCTGCTACAACCAAACGTACGCGCTTAATGGAGTTCGGCGTCTTCCCCTGATCCGGCCACCGTCACAGCAAACTCGGGGTCACCAATGGCAGAAGGGGATGAACAAAAAAAGGCCGTGATTCTTAAACGCAGCCCGGCAGACTTCTCACCTGTTGGGGTTTAAGTAGTCTCGAATTATCTGAACCACTGTTAGGTGTTGTCGACAACAAACAAAGTACGTTGAACCGGGTCCGGCAGGCCATCCGCGTGAAGACAAACGTCGAATAAGGCAAAGGTAAAGTATTAGTAACCATCCCTCGGGGCATTGAGATGTGCCTACCACCAGCGCGAAGGCCTTATGTCGAATGAAAGCACTGGCGGTATTCGTTACGGGCGCAAATAATACGCCACCCTCGCTTGCTCTCCTCGATATTGGTATGTGCCCCCTCGTTTTTTGAGGGTAGAAAAATGATCTATCAGGGCAAGCGCTCGGTCCCGAACACGTTCTGGGGTCTCCTATGGCGTGGGTTGGTCTTACTCCAGGTATTGTATGCACCCTCGGGATGGTACATAGATCGGAGCGATAGACGGGAGCTAACCCCCTGTCGTTGCTGGAAGACGGGGAAGGAGTACTCATGTGTTGCTTGCCTCCATTGGCCACGCACCTATTTCGAGACGGACCACCGTGTCTACTCCTATTAGAGGGACGTCCAACAGGTGGGTACTCAGTACGTGCTTCCATATATTACAAGGAAAGCACGTTTCGCTTGTACTATCCCCTTCCCATTTCACCGTCTGTAGCCACCGCTTATCTCCTAGGATGGCGATCGGTTTTCCGATGATACACGGTGGGCCTAACTTCTCCATATCGCACTCGTCTGTTCATCTCATCTCCCCTTACAGATCCTAGCGCTCCTTGTTCACTTCAGATTATTCCACTATGTGAGTTTGAATATCTACTCGGGAGGAGGATGGGGTGGGGGTCTGTAACCCATAAAGGATCACAGTCATCCTCGAAGCGTGTTCCTCTTGATTTCTCGAACAGAAACGTTGAACAGCTTGCTTCTCGATCGCGAACGAAAAACTAGTAAGTGGCGATATCGGAATCCGCATGTGAGTCACTCACTTGGGTTGACACCAGTTCCAGCAGCAATCATGACGACGTTGCGGTGGGCCGGCGGTAGGATCAACCTGTCTTGCAGGAAGGGTCCCTGCAGCTGCACCGCGGGGTTGCCGAAGTTCTGAAAAGCCGAAACCGTTGTTCCGTTGGAGGGGCGCGACCCGTCAGCCGTGTTTCGTTGTGGCGTGCATGAAACGGTCGCCACCCATGGAGGAAACGATCGGTCGGTCGATCATAAATTTGGTTTGAATCGACCCACAGGCCCAGGTGCACACCGGGGCGATTGAAAACGGTGAACGTTGACGATAGGGAGAGGACAGTGAAACGGCGACGCCAAAGGGCCGAGGATTGCGGTATGCTAAAGAAGAGCAAATATAGCGAACGACGGAAACAACGACGACTGAGGAGAAGGGTATCTTTAACGTGGTAATAGTATAACACATGGTCAGAGCAGCCACTACACCAAGCTACCACTAAACCAGCAGGGCTACATTCATTTGCGGACTGCACAGGAGACTTGAACGCTGTCGAAGTTAAAGGCGGTGCAGGTACTAACCGCCGGCACGTGGAAAGGCGATTAAAAGGCGCCAGCGGTCCAATAGCATAAGCCAAGGCGCCACCCTTTGCATCCTCGAAACCTGCACCGCGCGGTGGAGGTCACTTTTACGCGCGAAATGCACCCTGCCATGAGCTGGCCACCACTGCAACGCACCTTGATCAGCTGCAGCAACAGATTGCTCATGGGTCCATCAGGATACAGCTTGATCCTCATCTCTATGCATAGCTCGCCTTCGTCTGTTTCGATCGCAGGAACAACCCTGCGCTTAGTTCCCTTCTCGCCTTGAAGTCGCACGGCAAACGCGTTGTAAGATCGCTGCACGACAGTCTGAGCGTTTCCCAGAGACCAAGAGTTTTGGTTCGCCAGTGAATAACCGATTGTGGAACGGAGGGAGGGGAACCAAAGAGATTTAATATTGTTACCGTCTGGCCTGAGAAGAGGTGGTGTGCCTGTTGGCGCCGTGGCATGTGGCGGGCAAAGGGGTGGAAGGTTGCCATCGGTATCACACGCATGCTAGATCAAACTGAGAGCACAACAACACGTCATTTGCGCAGCACGACCTTGCGCCTCACTACAACCTACTAAATGTTCTATGGTTGAGTTCGAACCATTTATCAGCCCTATGACGATTATGATGTATTTGGTCGATATCAACGACGATAAACAAGAACAACAACATCTAATATTAATAACAACAACAATAACAACAACAACAACTACAACAACAACAACAGCAGTCTCTTGGTGGGGACAGAAGCGGGAAAACCCCAAGCTTAGCGCCAGCCGGCTGGCAACAGTAGACCCAATAGCTAGTGCCGAGACCGTCGTCATGAGCACGACGATCGAAAATCAGATATTTAAGGAATTACCGGCTTCCCACCGTTCTGCAAAAAGCGCCGGCAACCTTTCTGTTTGCTCTTTCGCTTACCATTCCCGCATCTTTCGCTGCCCGCATATGGAAGTGGCACACACCCTCCATCGCATCAACCTGGCAGCAGAGGACAGTGAAGGACCACAAAGGGCTTGTTAACTGATACATCACAATAAAGCTAAAACGTAGATAAAGCCCCTAACCCTAAGATAGACGGCTCGAAGGGAAACCGGGCTTTCAAGCACAGGCAGGTCGAGAACTCGAATACGTCGTATCTTCAATTAACAGGGCCACTGGGCTCCATGCGCTCAAGGTTCAACTATTCGATGCGAGTAAACTAGACTAAACACCCTAGCAGCCAGATAAAACAACCCCGCGCTGAACCAGCCTTCTCGGCAACCGTTCGCCGCCAAGAAGAGGCGCTTGATCATCCTGTTTTGACGCGGAGGCGAGCGGCAAGAGCCCGGACGGTCTAATCTCGGCGACTGCACGCACCCAGCGTTGTCGGCTTATGAACCACAGCCCACATCAAACAGACGCAGTACGAAACTCCATTTGGATGGAGCCGCGGCATCGACATCCAGGCGGTGTTGATCTTCACTCTTTCCGCCACGTCTGGTTCTTGAAACCAACGCACAATGTACCCGAGGTATCGCAAGCTTTCGCTGGCCAGCAACTTAGAGAATGGCTGAGCCTCGGTCACCCCCTTTCATAACAGAACTCGCCGGTATCTGCAGGAAACATGCTTGATGCAAGCACGCAAGTACATCGGGATACACAACTCAACTATCAGAGTTGCAGCACACGAGTACAAGGACAAGTGTGAGCTCAGGCAGCAGCATTATCCTGAGTCAAAGCCCAACCGAGACCACATACTCACCCAATGCAACGCGGCCTTGACTACCTAAAGCCAAACTCTCAAGTCCCCAACATACCCAGACAAAGCACGAGTACACAAACACAAAACTACATACGAAAGCATGTGCGCACGAGCACGCGATCACACCCTTCTCCGCGCGCTCACCAATGCCGCCGCTCTTCCCCGACATCCGAATATGAACTTGTACACGGGACGGTCACCTCCGTCCCCCATCCTCTCGTGCAACAGCAGGGGTGAAACATGGAAGAAATCCAGCAGGTTTTTGTTCTCCCGCAGCCTCCGCATGGCCTTAAACGGCTCATCTTTCTGAGGACCGTGGCGAGGCGGCGTTGGTGCGTGAAACATAAATTTTCATGTTGCGATATACAGGAGCGCGGGTGCCCCACGACGCACCCATGTAGTTAAGTCGGTGACTGAACCGTATGGGCGACAACACGCTCTTTCAGACCAAACAAACTCCCCCAGAGTTATCGCAACAGCAGCATGTCTCCGTCTTTAGCGTGCTTGCGAAGACGGGCCGTCTACGTAGTGGCCGTGGGGCCCGGCGCCGATCGACCGCAAACAAGCCGTGATTTAATCCCTGCATCCTCCTTCTCGGTCTGCGTCTCACGCAATTACCTGTCTGACGTCCCTTTCGTGTCCGCTGAATCTCCTGATGGTGTATAACTGTGAGCCTATGCGCTTTAAGATGCGCCGAACGGGGTTAACCTTCGGTTTCTTATCCGTCCACGGGGGCTGAGCGGCGAGGAAAAAGATGCAATTGCGAAGGGTAAAATCAACGGCGTTCCGTGTGTGTTCTGCGCGAGGGAGTGTAGCTATGGCGAGTTGTATATTTCGGGGCGTAAGATATACTGTAGCCAGATAATCATACAAACGACAAGAATAGTCTTCGTTTGACTGCGGTATCGATCGCGGGGGGGAGGAGGATTATCTACACCTCGCGCGCATTTACGTGTAGCGAATGAATGGGGTTCATGACAGCCAGACGGAATATGCATGCCGGTGGTTGGCCAGAAACATGGCCGATAAATCATTGCAAGTAGAATGATGACAACGAGCAACGACCAGATACAACCCTCCATACTGCTAGTGACACGAGGGAAATCTCGAGGGGGCACTCTAGGGGATGGCGTCTGCCGGCAAAGCACTAGCACTGCATTGCATACTACCTTACTTCATGCGATGTTGCAAGTCTTCACCGACAGCGATCGCTGGAGAAATAGTCCTGATTCACAAACCCATAGATCACGCCGTATCGGCCGTGTACCGAACATTGTTCTCGTTCCATAGTATAGTGTTTGTCCGATTTTTGGCACATGTATGCAAGAAAACATGCACCCATAAACAACGATTTGTTTGCGCTCAACGAAACGCCGAGGTTCGCACCGGCCCACGCCGCCCGCTACAAATCGAGAACTGGTGATGCAGTACTTTACCTTTGTATTGAAGGAGGAAGTAGTGCGCATCACCACAGGATGGTCTAACTCCACCGGCTTGTTCAATGAGAGTGATCGCGCTGATGGTCGTTTCTGCGACCGGTCCGGCACAGGCGAGGCGTGCGTCGCAGGCGAGAGCTCAAACGTTGAAGTATCCAGTGGAGCGGACAATAGAGCGTCGTTTGCTTCCTTCACCTCCGTTTCAATATCCCCCCTAGTCGGCAGCTCTGGTCTCGTTGCCGGCGGCGACACTGCGTTTAAGATCGCCGCTGCCTTCGCGCTTAGAGTCACCACCGATGCTGCCGGTGCCATACGTCCGGGGATTTTCTTCATCTTGCCGTCGAAAACACTCAATTTCCTCTTATGAGCACCCTCGGCGCTGCCATCGCTGCTAAGCGACTTCTTCCGCTCATCGACGGCGAAGCTGTCGCTGCCGCTTTCGCTCCCACTGCTCTCACCGCTGGTACGCCCACCTCGCGGCTTGAACCTCGATGACTTACGCCTCCGTTGGAAGGATGGTCTTCTCTCCGCCTCGGCGCCGCTCGAGGCCGAGCCAGACCACGATGCAAAGTGGCCGGAGCGCCTTGACTTGTCCCTTCCGACGGGTATTCTTACAAGACGGTGGCTTCTGTGCTGGGTGTGGGACAAGCCGCGGCTATCGTGGCTCACCTTGTCCGAACCGGACATCGAGAACGCCCGACGAGCGTGTAGCAACGACCGGTCGAAGAACCCGAGATCAACGCCGCTACTGGCCCCAACACCCTCCCCGTCATTGTCGCTACTGTCCGTCTCTATGTCGTCTTCCTCTTCGATGTATCCCACAACGAGGCTCCTCGCGATCTCCAGGGCGATCTACAGTGCGCACGTGTTTGTCAAGGCGTGTTTGTGTTGCGATTCAGGGAGAGGGGGCGGGGGGGTGAGGGAGTCCGGAGCTGCTCGAGATCTACTTCGTCAGCGGCAGTCAGACTCAGAATCCCTTTCACATCGAAGCGTCTTTCTTCCCAGCGTACGAAGCGAAGTGAGACATCGCGGGAAACATCAGCAAGAAACATATAATGAAGACGATACCATGGTTTTGCACCAGTGCAGGCGCCAGGCGGCAGTCGTAATCCGACAGTCACACAGCTTGATACCGCAGACGCGAGGACAAGCGGTCAACGGCATGGAACGTGCCCCCCTGTGATCTCCCCCCCCACTCATAGTTCACCTCTACCTTTCTTCGAGGGTGGCAGTGAACGTGGAGAAGTGCGCAAGTATTGTTTGTAGCGATGAGGTGAACCCGGTAGATTACAGTTGGGAGTGGGAATAATATGAGTAACCGATCGTTGACCAGTAGACGAGCTATGGGTTAAACTGACACACAAAACGAGATCTTGAAGTGGAAGTGTGGTGAGGGTAAGTAAAGGTTTGTTCCAAATCGCCGGACAAACCAGAAAATGAAATAAAGGTATGCGTACCTTGGCGTAGCGATCTCAAGATACTACTCTTGTGATATACAGTATACACATATTGGGAAAGTAGTACGTAGTGAAGCGTAAAGCATACGTTCGTAAGATTGATGCGATCCTAACAGACTCCCATCTTTACATCAGGATAAAGAGATGTATCCTGATGAATGTGATAGTATCAAAGACAGAATACGCAGGAAAAGAATGGAAAGGGAACGCGAAGTTCGTGAAACAGTTGGAATCAGTGCATATATCAGCAGCTAGAATAGTATCAAGATACTCAGGTACGACGAGTAGTACACTGCCAAGAGATGCATCCTGATAATTGGCCCAATCAGGACACACACAGACATAAAAAGTTGAGATAGAAATTAATGTGAAGAACTAACTAAAAAATGATGCGAGACATAGTTAATAGAGCTGTAGAGGGGGACGAAACAAAAAGGCGAGCTGGAATAAGGTAGGATAGCGTAGATATTAGTATTTTTCTTGCCATCGAACAATGTGCAGCATGATCTTCAACATTGATCACTCATACCTTTTCCGAAGGAGAACGTATGGAAGCATGTAGGAGGAACTCAAGACTTGATGCTGTCCGCAGAGGAGTTTGCGAAGTACGAGGCAGAATTAGCAGGAAGGACTGAAATAGATGATGGGCTAGCGTAAGAAACAAGACGAAATTGGAGATTTTTTTTGGAGACATACGGCGGGGTTGAGCGAATGGATAGGAATTAAAGGTATTCGCACAGCCCAGTCGACTCCACGAGAACGCTGAAACTGCGATTTCGCGCAGGGGATCTGGACCTGCCAGAAAGAAAACAAGGTATACCAGTAGCCGGGAGGACGACGAGGTTTATGCACAGATATGCCGCAGTGGCAATTCAATAGAGACTGAAACTCTTGTTACGGGCACCATAGTAGGTAGGACAAGAAACATGTGAATAAAAAAAGCTCAATAGATAGGTTTTTGTGTGTACCGTAAGTTTATTTCACAATGGTGCCCCGTACTTGTAGGAAAATCAGTAGGAAAAAACGTGAAATATGCAAGGACGAATGGGATATATCGTAAACAAAAAGATAAATAGACGAATAGGACATGAGACGTTTAATACACTAGCTAGCAGCGAGGAAACAGTCGCTATCTTATGAGAGAGATGGTGGCCACAGGCGGCAAAACAGGAAAGGAATAATAATAGCCTAACGTGTTTTGAGTGTTATTTTATAACAACGTTGTGAGCGCCTAAGTATTGGAGGTGTCTCTGTTCCGTCTCGAAAGGGAGCGTGGTCAGTGATCGAATCACCAAGGCAAGCAACAATTGAGCACGCTCCCTCCCCTTCTTTTCGCGACCCCACCCCCTTCTACGCCGGGATGCAACCACTTACATCGGAGTGAGTGTGCGGGTCGAATGCCATGGCGGAATTACCGATGGAGGCGTCTTCCCCTATGATTTCCACCGTCACGTCTGTACCCATGACGTTCATGAGTACACGAGCGCCGCCGGGATGCCGTCTTACGAACGAACCAACATCGAGGACCGCTCCGTCCACGATCACCCACGAACGCCCGTTCAAGACCTAGATATTTTCAATAGGAGGCAGTGGTGGGGCGGGCGGAGGCGGGAGGTGAGATGGTTATTCAACCCGTACATTCCACCTGTTTCTTTTTCGGGACATAGACGAGAAGCTATTAAAAGGAGCGATCGTGATGGTGTGGCCTTCTCAACCCTAGGGGGTGTCGACTAGTTAGGATTCCGTCCCGTGCCGCCTCGTTCTTGTGGCGTATAGATGATTTCGGCGTCGTATAACGCCGTTGGTGAGCGCGCATGGGTGAGGGGAGGGGCATGTAGTCGATATAGTTTATAGTCTCTACCGTAGTTCGTAGTTTGTAGTGAGTAGCAATCGCATGCGCCCGACAAAGAAATGTGCTACGCGAAAGAGCAGTTGCTGCGCCTTTGGCACTGTGCGGTTGCCTTATATTGTTGTTACTACAGCGCTTCGGCTGTGGAGAGATACGTAGCAAGACATCAATACCCTAGTTCTTGGTGAAAATACACTGGTAGAAAAGCATGGAGGCACATTTAACAAGATACACACATATTATGCTTGTATCGATGCTCATCAGGATCGAGATCGAAAAATACGAAAAGACACAGAAGGCTAAACCGAAGCAACTTTGACATCGACGGCCTCGCCCCGCGTCTTCACCTTGTCGTTAAACTCCTGTGTTGTGTAGAGGGGAAGCTCCTCCGTCCTGGGCATAAGTCGATTCTCCACTTCTTTCCGGAGAGCTTCCTCCGAGAAATCCTCGTTAACAAGCTCCACCATGCCACACAGGTTGGCTGCCCCCTTCTTCAAATACTGCACCACGGATCACCAAGAGCAACGAGCGGTCCAGTTCACTACGAGGTGTTGATGGCGCTGATGTCGAATTAGCATTGGCATTCTGATGAGGGTCGAGACCGACGAACGCTGAAAGCACACAAGCACACGGGGAAGTCCATCAGTTGGCAGATTTCCCCTCTACGCTTTGTAAAGCTACAAGCGAACATAATACCAGCCCCGCGCTTTGTACAGCTACAAGCGCGAACACCAGTACCAAGCCACACGGAGCAACCCGTTTTCCTGGCGACGAATACTCGTCAGGCGCAGCCCCAGAACCCAACGACATGTCACCGGTGGTAAAAGCAGGGGAAAGCATACACGGACCCGAACCCCACCTCCCCTCCTTCCTTTCCTCTACCCGCCGGAGTATTTTCGCTCGTGGCACGTGACCGACTCGCTCGCGTGCTCACCCTTTTGGATTGCTTCCGTACTTCCAGAATGAAGAAGATGAAAGGCACAAGCGCAATCCATATCGGGAATACCAAGGTCGTAACGGTTTTGAAGCTACCCACCTGCCCTCGTCCGACGGTAGGGAGGAAAACGGCACCATTTGACGCTGTGAGTTTCAGCGTTTTATTTCGTGGTTGTCCAGTTGAGCCACGCGCCCTTTTTCATGCTCTTCTACTGCAGCAACTGTGCCTTATTTACGTCAGATCCTAAGGCTTGGCATGGCCACCGAAATCAGGCAGACAGCCTCGCCGGTCAGTGCTGTGGCCGGAAAAAAATGAAATTTGATCCACCCCTGTATTCCCCAAACTTAGGGTTAGGGTTAGGGTTAGATGTTACAAATATCCGAAGATTCCGCGTGCGGTATATAACTGGTACAATAAACAACCGCGCCAACGCCACCTCGAAAGCTTGCCCTTGACCCAACATACAGCTCTTTGTATGTCTGCCTACTACTATTAACGGAGGGTGGTTGTTTGTAGTAATCGTAAATAGATCGGGTAATACTTGGATTGAACGAATAATCTACAGCTTGAATGAAAGGTATTGATCGGGCCGTTTGCTGTGTTTACTTTGTTTTGTGTGCTCTTGTTTTCTCGAGAACTAATGGGGATTTTCACTAATTTTCAGAATTCGAGAGAATTCCAAAATTTTCGATATACTCCACTGCGAGGCACATAAATCACCCAGTATATGTTTGTTTGGGACGAAATCGGGCGCAAAGGAATGTTGATAGCCCAGCGGTTCCGGGGGTAATATGCTCAGGGCACAGAAAATAAAACACGTCGAGAATTGGGCATTTCGCTCAACTTACCAACCTGTTTTGGAGATTGCCTCAACAATTAAAATTTCGACTGAGGTACATCATCAAATGATGGTTTCTGTGTGATAAACAAGGGCTAAACCTGACGACATGGGTCCAGCGGTTCCAACAATGCTTGCTTCGAGCAAATCCATCATATGTATGCCTTGTGGTGGGGCAGATTTCACGAGCTACCTCCGTATTTGAGGTTCGCCCGAAATCCAAAGTTCGACTGACTCCACCGCGAGACAAATACATCAGCTGCTTCGTGTCCATTTGAAACAGACAATGAGAGCGCAAATGAAAGGAGTGGGTCCGAACCAGGTCGAGGTTGCTGCCAGCGAGTTAAGGATGCCGTGTTGAGAAATGGGCAATCCGAATGAGCTGTCAAGAATGCCAGCAGTACGATTCTCAACGAAACGTCTTGCGGCTTTCATCTGCAAGTACAGTAGTAGTAGTGTAGTCATCGC
>JBBMHQ010027447.1:0-17274 GCA_037834295.1 Postelsia palmaeformis
TCAGGACGGACACTGGGTGTACTGATGAAGTTGGGTAGAAAAGACGATTTAATGTGAAGACAACAACAACAACAACTTTAAGCTCGTGTTCTTAGTAACAGTTTTCGACATCTGAAGATGAAGTTTCTGTCTTTTGCGAGACTTCAAACTTTGGTAAATACCTTTTAGATGGTATGGATGGAGGCATTGATGATCTTCATATAATGTTTGGGTACAACACCTTGAATTTTGGTTTGGTGCTCTTGAATTTGTTTTGAGTAAAACCCCTTGGACATCGACTTCGGATGTTTTTTCTTTCTCATGATTTTTGAAACGAGCAATGTATGATGATCGCTTTCACCAGGTAGAGGGCGAAGGGTCTGTTCGGAGTGCTCACCTACTTGGTGCGTGCGTTCATGTGTAACGGTTATTCGGTGTTCTGCGGGAAATGTGGGTGTTTCTGTGTGGAGTATATCATGGCTTGAAGCATGCTCTGTCTGCCACTTCTTTCCGAAATTCGTCATTTTCTTCATTGTCGTGTGAGCCTCATTATATAATATATATACACTCTGAAGGGCTTCACGAACTGCTCAGGTTGGGCCCATCATATCAGTGGGTGCCTCTTTAGCCTAGAGTATTTGCCAGCGTGCTGTTTCGTCGCGGACCGATCAAAGGGGTGTCGAATGCAATGCCCACACGCCAGGTTGGTCATGAGACTCACCAGCAGCGACAAACGCTACCGCATCATCTGCAGAGAATACGGCCTCAGATCACTGTTAAAGTGTGGCCCCTCTTTATCCCTCTCCTCCATCCGAGATGAATTATGACGGGCTTCCGCCCATTCGATATGCACGATCGCTTTTCCCGCGCTCTTCTGCATCGATGGCCGCAACAACCTTCAACTAAGAAATAGCAGTATAGGTCCGCATTTTTGATGCATTTTGAAGATGTAAAGTGATCACACGTTGTGTTTGACCTCCACTGACACCGCCATAGGGGTTTTCTCGCAGGCCGGTGGCGAGATGATCAAGCCTGGTTAGCTTACCGTTACCGACCTCATGTAGCCAGTACACTGTACCAGGTTGTTCCACAGGCCAGAGACCGAACCAGTTATCTACGAACCAACTTGGCTTTTTCCGCGCCCTTTCACCTACCAACATTCTGTCAACAAGCAGGATGCTTGATCCGGACACTTTTCGCGGACGGAAGCCTAAGCTACATTGCCCAATTGATTTCCCGGCTCACGAGAGTTGGGTTCTTGCATAAGCGGTGTCATTGTTCCTTTCGTGTATACCTGGCAGTCACTCCAATCATGAGGACGAGCTTACCTGTGCAAAAGCGAGCTAATCGTGATCATGAGCAATCATCCATTCTCGTGCATGCTCAAAACCATTGTCAGCAATACACTGCGACTTCATGATGTGAAGGCATACACCAAGACAACTGTTTTACTTCATTGAATAGCCACCAATTAACAGTTATCCACGCGGGGATTGCTTGTATAATCGCCTAGCGAGGAGAGGGTGTCGTTTTCACCATGTGCCGGGTTTCCCTGGCAGCAGCAAGCACCAACCTAACCGAGAACGACCATGCGTTAGTATGGTGACGGATCCCGTCAAAACTTTGGTGTCTTGTCTGATGAAACTAGAAGATGGAGCAAAAACCTTCAATCACGGACTCCGGGCACATCATACCCGCAAGCCATCGCATTCGTCCCGGAGACACGCAAAGTATATGGGCCGCGTAATATCAAGGATAACAGACTACTCGCTCACGAATGAATGAAGCAAATAATAAAGTCGCCCTGCTACCGTTTGGTACAAACGACTATCGTATTGTGGCACCACAAAAAAAATGTACTCCGGCAGGCAAGTCATCGATCTAATGCGCCTTTCGGTTCGGGAAGGCACACCCCTAGTGATGAACGATTGCCACTGGAATCTCGGGAAGCCCTATCTCCCAGGAGACCATCCCCGCAATTTTAAAAGCAGCGTCTCGACTTAGTGCGAAACTTGATAAATATTGCGACAATTTAGTCCCATTTCGCGTTCAAGAGGTACATCAAAATATCTTATCGGGAGTAGCTGCTTGTGATTAAAACATCGATCCCCTCCGCAAATTGCCACGCCTCTGCGGATGAAGCAGACAGTCGATGAAGCGATCCGTACAGAAGGTCCAAGACGCGCTCGACACAAAAACATGAAACACGATATCAGTATTAACCACATCAGTCTTTTGAGCATCCTCCCTATTTGATGTAGATACGAAAGTACCAGGTTAGGCGGGGCGTGAAAACAACTCTTCATGAAGCACTAGTCTGAAAAAGCAGCAACGATGACCACGAACTTTTGGACTCCGACGGGCGAGCCACCCAGTCGATGGGCCACTCGCTACTGGACCCTCTTCGCGAAACGTGTTCAAAGCTGAACATGGAACATAATCTCGTAGCAGACCATCATCAACCTCCGCAAAACGTTTACGCAGTTTTTTCTCGGTGGGAGGCACGACACATATCCCGTGATAACATCTGTATACCATGTATAGCGACGAAGGAATAAAAAACTATCATATTTACGTGCTCGTGGCAAAGATAACGATCTCAAACTCTATTTCATGTCGCTACTGAGGTAAAACGGCAGCCCCGATATATACGTCTCGAATAAATATTTTCACAACTCTACTCAAGATCTCCCAGAATATTGAGACAATAAATATGAGGAATATATATATATATATATATATATATATATAAACTAGAGTATGCGGGTAAAACTCTCGAACAGATATCCACATTGCTTCTGTGGAAAAAATGTACTACCGGATGACATCGCTTCGCCTAGTGTGTACTCTGCACTCAAATAGCAGCAGAACAGCGCGCCCCTCTTACATGAAAACCCAGCTTCAGCCGGATGCCGTCCAGAAGCTTGTCCGCACAGGAGTGTGAAAAGCCCAACGTATTCCAGCATCCGGATGGGTATTATAATACTCCAAAAGCGATTCATTCTAGCGTATGCTGTGTGCAGTATACGAATCAGCGAAGTGTGCGACACGAGTTACCAAGCCCTTCGAAAAGCCGCCTTGTGTATTGACTTGAGTCAATTACTGATCAACTCTAAACTACATTTCTTATTCCTCTGAAACTTCCGCGTTCCAGCCGACCCAACGCCCGAACTACCCAGGCCCTACAGTAATCATTGGATGAGGGAAGCGTTCGTGAAGAAAGCGCCATGCTCTGCCCACGGAATGTCGACCTCATATCCGCCGCCACCGGTAGGAATTTGAAGGCCAAGATGGTGTGCAGTGCTGTCGGAGGTTACCTCCCGGACTCCCAGTCGCCAAACCTGCGATGTATACTTTTCTCATACCGACTTTTTCCTTCCATCATTGATAGATTGTGATCCCAATATAAAACCAGGCTGACACAATTAGACGACCTGAACATGGTGAGGTGAACGGGGGTCGTTGGGATCCAAGTGCGTACCCTGGTGAAAAGGGGTTGTAGGGACCGAGCGAGCACGGCGGCAGCTCGGGGGATCAGAAGAGTCCAGCAGGCTTCTCACTCATGTGAAGCTCCATACCATGTTGTGGTTGTGTCGTTGTTCAGCCTCCTTCTAATGTTTTGGTTTTCAGTAGTGCAGAAAACGCGCATCAAGTAGCCGTCGAAAGTGGACACCAAACTGAAGGCGTATCAAAGTCGGCCTTAGGCCTTGCTAGACCCGGCACCTTACTGATAACGGTAAGTGATTCAATGTTCCCCGGTGACGTGAGTGAGATGTTAACTGAGGCGAACGTAACCTCGGGTTTTACTCTAGTACCAGGTGCAACACAGTACAATAAGGTCGAAATCCAGGACAAATGGTTGGCAGTTCACGGTAAAAGGGTCTCTCTGTGACGAAGGCAGGGTTCGCCACGACAAGCTGCTGGAAGTCTAGATGACAGTGTGGGAGCAGAGTCGGAACATAGATGTGGTGAAAACCTCGAGGAGCTCTCGTCTGGGCCTGTTGATGTGCACCGACATGACTAGTACGACCTGTGGTTGCAACTCGTCCGCTTGAAACAGCTGCCCGACTCCTCTTTCGAACAGTTCGATATTCGACAACGTCGAAACAACACTTCACACGCAGCGGTCACCCATCACTGAATGTATTGAATCCTTAAGCTTTGACGAACTAGACTGGGAAGCAGGCTGCCGCATATGCGCATCCTTTTATCACCGAGTTCCTCAACATGACCTTCGAAGAGCTCCAAGAGTTACAAGTTAACCGGTTACGGAGAAACGGGTGACTCCCACAAGGCCGACAACTTCATGGCCGCTACTCGTTCGGAACTGCAGTGCCGTTTTACGAACGGGTACTCTTGAGAACTCAAGGAAGTAATTTTAACCAGGAGACTACATTACAAAACACGACGAAACGAACAGCAACAAGACGAAAACCCGACAAGTTAACGGCTTACCCTTTTGGAACTGCAGTCCCGGTTCGAGATCAACAGCTTAAATAAAACTAACTTGTCCCAAAAAAATGACTGCGGTCCTGTCGTATCAATTCTGACGCTCAAGAGGTTCCGTCAAAAAGGACAAGGTCCAACTATACGTACACCCCAAGCTGGTATCGCCGTCGAACATAGTTACACTTAGCCACCGTTTTTACCTTATTTACCCGTGGTCTATACACCACTGAAATTTCACAACATAGTTCATAAGCCTACATCTTGGAACAATACATGGAAGTTGTGATCCGACGTGGATCCGTCGAAAATGGTCGAAGGAACGTCGTCACGTGCGGTGTTCTATTTTAATACTACGGTCGACACAAAACACTGGAAATGATGCACGATGGATGCCTATGGAAACTCTTCGAGGCATGACGGCACTATTGATATCCTCCCGACCCGCGGTTCATTGAAGGATGCAAGCTGAACATCATCCGCTTCGCGCAATTTCAAGGACTCGACGAGACAGCTTCCTTTTTCACCAACTAAGTTTATCGAGTTTTGTTTTTTTTGGAGCCGATTCGCATGATAGTGCCACAGGTGATCGTTTGTTCTTCAGGTGCGGACTACTGCTATTATGTGTCAGATCACACCTGTCTCTCAGCAAAGGTCGTCGTCCGCTTCCTTTTAGATGATGCAAGGCGCCATCATCGTAGTATCACACATCACTTGACTGTCTTCAATTCGGCCGGTGCAGCAGGCGTCCTAGAAAACGGAGCGGGGGATATGAACGTACTGTTCTGATCAAACCGACGAGTGTCGGGAGGGCGAGCACATCAAGCGTGTTCCAGCTGGAGGCACGGTGCGGGCAACGCCAAAATACTATAAAACTTTTCACTTGAGGACTTATGTAAAAAATCTCACTTAAGGACTTCAAGATATCACACCAACCCCCGACGTAAATCTTTCAGAGCTACGTACTGTCTGGGAGAGGATAAATCCGGCTGTACATAGCAACTGTATGCTTTGCAGGAAGGGGCTGACATGCAATACTCGAAAATGGGGAGCCGGTCGTTTGTGACCCCCCCCTGGACGAGGTCGATCGTTTTCACTAAAACATATTCATATATTCACAGGAGACGGCGTGCCAACGTTGCTGCTCGAAGGGCAACTCCAATGACCTAGGGATGAAATATGCTTCGAAAGATATTGCCGATCGAGAAGAAAAACACCCTAACGTCAGAACTAGTACGCACAGCATGAACCATCAAAGTGGAATAAAACCTCACACACAACTAGCAAAGATGCATTGCCACATCATTGCACACATCGAGGGCGAGAGACGAACGGGCCTGCGATAGAAGGTGGATAACAAAATACCAAAGATTGTTTATTAATGACGTACGGGGCTCCTGAATATGAACGCAAAATTGTCATATTTGTTTTTTTCAGTGGCGCAAGCATGTTCTTGTTTTGAAATCTAGGGCAGTGCCTCACTCGAATTTTGACAAGGCTAGTTATCGGTTGAGGCAAAACGAGCCTTCAAACAGCCTCAAAGAACAAAAATGCACCTCTACTGCAGCATGCGTATGACACCTATCGACGAACGCACCCCGCCACCGGGACGCTTAGAGCATCCGCTCCCTCCGCAAGTCCCACAACCAGCATCGCAGCAGAAGCCGTCGCTTTCCACGCCAACCACACCGTTGCTGCAAAGTGCCACAGGGGCGACAGGGAAATCCCCTGTTTCGAACAGATCATACATGCAGCGACAGCAGACAGAGATGCGTTGTCACGGGTCTGGAAATGCTGAAACGTGCGCACGATCACAACAGCAGGCACCCGATATAAATTGGCGAAGGATCGTAAGCGAGAGTGTTATAGAAATCTTGAGTGTTTTCAAAGTGACTACGTGTGCCCATTTCTCTAAAACTTGTTTGAGGCCTTAAAGTATTTCCCTGCTTACCCAGTCGGGGTAGACTGAGTGAGGAGTAAACCAGAACTCGAGGTAGACGCGCACATGGTGCGAGAACCCCACCCGTCGGCCACTGAAGTCCCAAACCCGTATCCCGTCTACCCCCTACGCACGACCGGAACAATTGCGTGTATTTTTGTGGGGGTAGAACCCTTGTGCTTACCGAGGCTTCCATCTAAAAAAACTACGTGCTCCACTCAAATTTAGTTGAACATGAAACGGACGCTTCACCTTGGTCTATCGTAGGTGTCGGTCGACCAATATTAGAACCAAACACTGGACCAACTGCACATATGACGGTAGTTAGGTGCGCCATTTCGGGTCCACGTGCCCCTTCCCGCATGACCATTTAGAGCTATATACCTCACCCAACCGTTGGACGTGCCGATCGCTAAACTCTCGTGGAGTGAGGAATGCGCCGTCGCATTCGCACGAAAAATGTGAACGACGGGAAACCGACATAGCGAGCCTACGCCACGGTCAGGAAAGCTGTAAACGACAAGGATGTCGTAAACGTTTGTTTAGCTGTAGTTTTGAACCCAACGAAACCTCACCGTCAACGATGCACGGCGCGGCCATGGTGGTAGTGCAGTTCATTCCAGCATCTACTATGACGCTTGTGCAGCAGCCTTGCTGTGGACCGGGAAAAGAGGCAGTGAATGCTTTCGTCAGCATGGCAGAGCATACACTAAAAAGGCGTGCCTGAACTGTGTCACTGTGACATGACAATAATATCGCTCTTATATTATCAAGTCCTTTGCTCTGTCCTGACACTTTGGCGAAGAGAAGGTTCATGGACGGTATGAGTGTGTGCTGGTAAAATTTCGCTCACAAATACTTTTACCTATGAGGCAACTACCCAAACCTGACCCAAACTCACAAGAAACACACACTTCCAAGTACAGACCAAGCGGGGTACGTCGTCCTTCAAGACGCTACCAACAGGTGGTTGCTGCTCCGCACACTCCTTCCACTTTCGACGTCGGAGAAATCCTACACTGCATGTCTCGCAAGGGGCGCCTCTTGACCGGGGGCTCAGAACGAAAACAGCCGTGACCAACGTACCTGGCCGCCAGGGCGCGAGCCACAACCGGCACCCCCGCAGGTTTCGCACTGAGCTTCGCAACAGATGGAGTCCGACTGCACACCGGGCAGACCGTTGCTGCAGGTAGGTTCTGTTGAGTTTTCGAGTGGGGGGCGAACAAAATAAACCAACAGCGGAAAAAGCGGATACACGATATATTCCCTCCTGTGCTGCTCAAAGAACGATCTCAGGTGGAACTGACTCGCGGTGCATGAAGGGTGAAGCAAACAAGACGCTGTGTTTCACTCAAAAGCCGGCCTTATGTAACTTTACGAGCTGAACTCAGAACACTACTACTTACGCGTTAACCGAGTACTTCGTGTAGACGTAAGACGTAGGCGAAGTCACCAAGACACTGGATAGATCCTCGGGGTGAGAGGCCCGTGCGTCGAAATGTGGTATGCCGGAGTCCTGTGTTACTCCCAATACTATATGAGTGGACATGCGTCTGCGCTTTGCACAGGAACAAAACAGCACGACAATAAATGATCAGGCTCCGCGATATGCACGATGTGCGAATTTCGTTTTTTGTTTCACGCCGATAACACAAATGATCATGCCCATGTTCGGTATGAATATACAGGTCCATCCGCACGGTTGGTCGAAAGTCGTTCGTGATGACTGGGGTACGCCCGCTACGGTATCCAAAGTTAAGGGCAGAGCAACGATGACCCCGTGGGAACACTTATTTTCGTCAATCCACCTTTAACGTGCTGATCGTTACGACTCGCGTAGAATTTAGAAACATTTGCTACGTGCAGCACATATATGATGAGTGAGTGAATTTGCCGAACAACTACATCAGACAGCAGTCATGAAAGCGGCAACTTAATTCCTTCAGTCGCCGACCTAGATGAGAGTAATTCCAAATGCACCTGGCTCTTCGTCCATTATGCACGGCGACGCCCCGGTGACGCTGCATAAATCGCCGCTGTTCTTGATTCGGCTGGAGCAGCAGTTGTTCTGTGAACAGAAATGAGGGCGGGGGCGGAAAATACTCTTGTCAGAGCGGTGTATATTGAGGTGCTGAGGAAAATACGTCTGTCAAATATCCGCTGCTCGGTCTCACAAAGGATGCGACCTCTACCCGACGTTATCGGAAGCAGCGAATAGGCAAATTTTGCACCAGCTGTTTTTTGGATACAATAATATTCTGTTCGACATACCTTCGAAGAACGCTGCGGAAAAGATGCACCCAATGATTGTTTTCGATGCTCCGATGATCATTGTCCGGGGAGCTTGATACTCGCACTTAGGTTGGAAAACGACAAAAAAAAAACTCGAACGTGCAGCCCTACAAAAAACTCAACGACTCAGGCCCATGACGAAATGTTCGTAATTCCCCTGACCTGCCTCACGACACAAGGTGTGCGGCGGTTTACATTTTGTTCCCCGGACCTCATGGTTTGTAATACATCATGCATTTTGACTGGTTTTGCGTCTCAATTACATACCAGGTACTGGCTCGCCTTATCATCGGACTTCTTGCTGCACTCCATTGGGTGAAATTTACGGGTCTAAAAATGATTGTAGATATCTATCAAGGTACAAGAGCGCTCTGTCACTATTCGTTGTCAAAATCAAGTTTGTCAAAAGTTCACGTATTTGGACGAAAACATCAATATAATCTGGAAAATTGAAAGTTGCGCCAAAAACTTGAGAATTGAAAAAAAAGACTCTCAATAGGCAGGATCCTTCGACTGGCCAAAGCAAGTATCCCTTCGTACCTCGACAAACCTCAGCATGTGTCCACCCACCTTGCGAGTAGGACATGGTCCGCGCACGCCAAAATTGTATTGTTTTCAATGGATGTAACATGGCATGTACAAGGGCGTACTACCTGGCGAAAACTCTACACCGAGAATATCTCACACTCACTCGCAGACTTCGTTCACCCTCGAAAATCCCTCGAACTGTTTTCCCACCTTATTGAATCTTGCTCGTTCCTACTGTGAATTTTCGACATACGGGATGCACATGCCGCATGAGGCATGGCAGACCTATTGTACGCGCGATCGATCATCACTGCTAGATGACCCTTAACCACAGCTTGCTTGCAACAATGTTTCCCGGCCCAAGCCCATATCCAAGAGCTCTTGAATTTCGTCATATATATATGCAAAATATCTCCCGCCCTCGGTGACTTCATACTACTGTAGAGTTAGCAGGTAGTCCGCGTGGATATATATGTATGTGACGACTTTTTCTTGAAAAATATACACTAGCGGGGGGCGCCACAGGGTAACTTAGATGAGCATTCAGCGCAACTCATCGAAAAGTTTGAATGCTGCAAAATTCAAAACAAGCCCGATGAAGCTGAAGGCACGTTCCTGGGTGAGAGGTAACACCTACGACCGCGGCTCCCCGAAAATACCGATGAGGAGAAAAACCCCCGATAAATTCAGCTGGAAAATGAAAGTCATGATAAAAACCAAGCGAAACAACCTGATATCATAATTTAGACATCAATATGACCAACTGATCGATATTGTTGTCGGTAGTATTGTTCTCATATTTTCAGACCGTTGTCATAAAAGAGGCTTGGAAGTTATATCGGAAATACCGAAAAACCAACACCAAAAAAACGAAAACCTGTATTAAGGGGATCACAGAATAACCTCGCAGCTATGAAAAAAAAACTTAGCCTTTACTCAGCATGCAAGCTTTGTCTTATATTTTGATCGCTCGTCCTGCTCGGCGAAGTTTCTCCAGAAAATGCGTTTAGTACCCTTTCCTCCCTGTGCAACGTCTTTATTTCGTTGGTGCTCATGACTTGGATGAATTGTATAAATCCGTTAAAAACTGTTTTTCTTCCATAAAACGTCCTGATGTAACTTTTTGGACAGATAATTAATCTCACTTGACTACGACGTACTTCAAATTCGTTTAAGCAGGTATATACTGGGCTTGAATTGCGATTTTGTATTCAGAAGTAGATATTCGGGGGAGGTACAAAACCTCGCTGATGGGGGTTTGAACATCAATTTGATGACCTATTTACTATCACTACGGTATCACGCGGTAAATACAGACACTAACTTACCGCTCCGCCGGGTCTCTTGCGGCATCCGCTTCCTCCGCATGTGCCACAGCTAGCATCGCAGCAGACCTCGCCATCGTCGACGCCCGGGAGGCCGTTGCTGCACAAGCTTTCTGCACAACAAATGTGCGCGTCGAAATGAGTGTAAGTACACCAAGCTACGTCACCGCTAGTTAGCCCCTATGGCATTTCAGGCACATTGCGAAGGGACAAGCAGCAACAATTGCTGAGCAAAACAAACTGGCCCGAGAAGCACAGGTAGAAGCCATGAAAGCTGCAAAGCGACCTCTGCAGGGGATTCTGACTGTAGGCAGATATCCGCAGGATGTATCGGTATTCCCCACGAAGCATCGCTCTGCCTGGGTGTCGATGGACATCAAGCCAGTGTCCCTGTCGCTTGGTGCAACCTGTGAGGTGTTGACAACAACAACTGTCAACAAAACAAAATCATATGTCACAGTACATTCAAACAAAGCAACGGCTGTAGTCACTGTTAAAGCCCGAGTTTCTCACGACGCACCCTCAACGATATCATCCATGATGCACGGTGCCTCCGCGGTGGCGCTGCACAAAACTCCACTGTCCCGGACCCGGCCGGAGCAGCAGTTGTCCTGTTGACATGAAAAGAGGGTAGAAGCGAAGCATGCTTGCGTCAAACTTGTCGTTTTGAGGGCTGATAATTATGATGTGTTTGCCAAATGTACCCACTCCTTCCTCCGAAGCTACAACCCGTGAAACCGTATGTCGTTTAAAACGTTCAGGTATGCTCACAGTGGCTGTTGGATGTGGTGAGTTAATCTCGTAGTGACAGGCCAAACTTGCGGCTGACCATTTACTATTATTTGCAGTGGCGCGTCTTCAATAGACACGAACTCACCCTGCCGCCGGGTCGTTTGGAGCAACGGCTTCCTCCGCAGGTGCCGCAGGCAGCATCGCAGCAGATATCGCCATTGTCAACCCCTGCCAAACCGTTGCTGCATTGGCCTTCAGGGTGTGCAGAACAACCGGACGAAGCACGGTTGTTGGCAATAGAGCGATTGGAACTTTGCTCAAAATCGTCGCGCGAAATGCACGTGATAGGAAAAAAAATCGACTCCGGTTGCGAGGCATTCCCCTGTCGCAGTCCACATCAAAAAAAGATGTTCTTCGCTCGACGGTTTTATCAGATGGA
This sequence comes from Postelsia palmaeformis, assembly GCA_037834295.1. Classification (NCBI taxonomy): domain Eukaryota; class Phaeophyceae; order Laminariales; family Laminariaceae; genus Postelsia; species Postelsia palmaeformis. Next base: position 11,681 of record JBBMHQ010027447.1, read on the forward strand.
TAAATGCCATCGGAATCATTCATGAGTTTCACAAGATATGTAAAGACTGCACGTATACCCGACAGCAGGATTCGACAAGCGTTGCCTAGTGCGAGTTTTGTTTCACCGACTTCGATGTATGCCCGGTTGACACGCACCGTCGCTCGTTTGTGAAGCTCGAGAGACGTGCTATCTGTCTGATGTGCCGCCGCACGCGTTTTGCTCCCTGTGTTGATGCTTTGGTCTGTTACGAGGTTTTCTTTTGTTTTGAAGAAGGCATGTAACATAAATCTTGCTTTGAATAAACCAGTTTTGTCTGATCCACGAATGTTTAGTAGACACATATCAGCGAGAATATATCGACTGGTCTTGAACTCCGTATATATTAAACCATTTTCTGATGTACTACTGTTGGCATAAATTCTCGTGACCTCTGAGATACGGATATGCCTGAGAAGCCAACCCCCGAGAATCACCCTGTCCCTCTCTTATATGCATCGGATAATATGTTGCCTTCGCCTTGGAAGCTGAAATACGGCAGCGCCTATTCCTCAACTACAGGATATCAAAACCTGTATTTCACCTCTACCTGATGATACCGGGAGACACCCTTTTTGAGTTTTACCTCGTAGAGCACTTGTCCTGCCCCTTACCAGATATGATGCCCCCGGATAGCTGCATGGTGGCAAACGATACATGCATTGATTTCAACACGACGGCTGTGAGTATCACTCATTGAGTGGTTGAAACTGGAGTATGCATTTTTTTTAGTTACTACAACACGCAATCTGTGAGTTCAACCAATATCGAAGTTCGCACTCAACTTTTATTTTTTCCTGCCATGTTCTGAAGCTACCTCACTATTCATCGAAAGAGACAGGCGTAAGCGGTCAATGGCGGTGCGTGGGCTCAGGGGGTGCAGTTTGGCGTTTACAGCTAGGAGCTTCGAAATCTATTTGCAGCCCGCGAATAACAAGAAGGGACTCCCCTACAAAATATTTGTGCAACTACCATTTCTGAACAGACCGTACTGTTGAGCCATGGCGTCTCATCCACCCGCGGAAGGCACCTAACTTGGCCAGTGACCCGACTGGATCACCAACGTTGTTTTGACCACGCCTCCCGTGGGGGTTTGATATCAAAGCTACTGTAGTGCGAGTGTCTTGAAAACGTATCAACCGAGTGCTTACCGTTCGAAATATGAATGGACGTAAGCGTCACCATCCCCAGAAGCACATATCCGAATTTCATGATTTCGTCTTTTCGCCTGTTTCACATTCACAGGTGCGTCAGGGAAAGGTGATACAAAAAAACGTGGCCCGAAGCGAAGGCAAAAAAAAAGTTTCGTTAGATAGTCTTTTTTGTTTCATTATTATACAAATTGCGCCTCATAGACCCTAATCATCAGACAAAAAATCACTACTGCTAGAACCCCTCCAAACTGTCGGTTTTATCAAATCGCCTGAACAGCAGTGAACTGCTACTGTTGTAAACAGTATTTCGCACTTACAATGACACGCTGCAACTTCCGCGACAGGCAACAAACCTACCACCGGCGCCGGTGGTTGAGGCGCGGCAAACGTAGTGGCAGTGTGGTGGATGGATGAAATAAACGCACCCGCCAGATGACGTGCTGATTTCGAGTCTGTAGTTTGATGCTGTTTTCACTGGCACCTCATTAGGAGTGTGGTATGAAACCTACACCGTGTCTAAATCGATCAAAGAAGCTAAGACAAACAAATGATCGCGATGCGTACTACGTCGGGAGATACCTTGTCTACAGTAAATAAGGCGTGTGCTTCCTTTGGTGGATGTTCGCACAATGCTATTTATAGTCTATGTAATCAATATTTGTCGCAGACGATAAAACCGTTAGATGGAACACGACTATAAAACCGAATGCAGCGGACAAACAGGTGGTGCTAGTATGCCACAACAAAGAGTCACGTACAGAAAAAGGTCGAGCAGGCGCAATTGAATGGTTTGAACTCCAACGTCTCCGGCGAGAACAATTAGTCGAAGATAATGCTGCACATTGTCGGATGGGAGGAAAAAAACATTACTTGGTTGCAGTTGCAGCACTTATGCGAACATACCATTATCGCAGCAGACGATACAAAGTGGGCCTTTGAAGAAGAAATCTTGCACAAATAAGTTTAGGAGTCTTCGGACGGGTATGGAGCCTTCTGACGTCTTGTATTTTATATGTTTTGACCGCGAAGAGGAATTGTCATCATATCCCGATCCTTGTATCCTTTGGGGATCCTGACGTGTAGCACCGCATTGTTTGATTGACTTGAAAGTACAGCATTGCGTCATACTCGGGGCTGTAAACCCGCCTCCGATCGCCTATGTAAAGCCCCTCGTGCATTAGCGACAAATTGTATCTTGGATCGACTTCCCTCTGAAAACAGGCAACCTGTCATTTACCTCAAATGTTCACAAAGCCAACGCACTTCGTGAAAAGCACAAGGGGATGAAAGGGGCAACAAACCGACTAACACTTGAACCTTTGGACCTGTGATTTTCTGTTGTCGACGCGTGAGGTAGTCATGGCGCCTGTTGAACACATTATGAGTGCTTTAAAAACAAAAACGGAATTCAGGCGCAGCTACTAGCGGTATTACTGCTATGCTCTCATCGCCAGAAGCGTCCTCGCCCGCTCCAACAACGCCTTACTACCTGCGTGTTCAAGTTGTACCGTGAATACATTTTTTGGTTTTTGTAGTGTATCGTGGATAGTATCATGATGAATTATCGTAAACAATATTTTTAGCTTGTAATAGGTCCATCTGGGTCTGTATATTGTACTGTAGCGGCGAAACAATTTTACGGATATCTCGCGAAGCATGGCTTTCTTCACAGAATCGAAACAATACACGTGTGTTGGAGTTGATGAAAAAACCATCTGGCACTCTTTTTCAATCGTATCGATGGCCACTACTGTAGTTAACCTAAATAGAACGGTTGAGTTCGTTTTTCCAGATCCGGCTGTTTTGAAAATATTAAATCAAGGGCCATTATTTTGGGAATTTTTCAAGGGGTCTGGGAACTGGCTATTTTTGACGAAAACAAACGAATCACTCGACGGGACCGTCAAAAACACCGGTATAGACACCTTAGCATGCTCCCCGTAGTTTTCCGAGAGTTTCCTCGAGCACTTCTGCGTCTTTCCAGGGTCAAAATTGGACTGTTCGTCCAAATTTCCAGTTCTGAGGACATTATGGATTTTCATAAAAAAACTGCCAACATCCACTATTTCTGCCCTTGGTTATGACCAACAGCCTTATTTCTGACCCTCCAGAGAAACATGATTGCCTGCTCCGAAAAATGGCCCACGATTCTGGAGAAACGAAAAATTGTTCCCGAAAGCTCGCAAAAAATCACGGGGAGCATCTTGAGGAGCTTTTAGGTGTTTTGGGCTATCCCGCTGAGTAAAACGTGTATATTCGGCCTATAAACTCAGTTCTGAGATCTCAGAAATATTTTCCCATAATAGTTGGTCTCATTGAACTTCTTCAAAACCAACCAGTCTCGTGTCGAGAACATGTTCAGAGCTGTATATTTTTTCTCAAGATATTGGAGATGATTGAAGTTCCCCGGTCACAAGAAGCTTAGTAAGGGTTTCCATTTTATTTAAGATACAAAGGTTCAGCCGATAAACGAATGTAACTAATCTCAATGGAGGCCTGAGCCTGGAGACAGAGATATGTCGTTTACCGGCGTTGATGGATCACGGAATAACTTTGTCCAGGAGATAGCTCAGGGTGAATAAAACCTCCTACGACTCGAGCACGAAAGTACAAGAAGAGAGTTATTCACGATCACAAGTGATATTTCCTTGAAACATGACTTCAGTACCAAAAGAGTTGAGCTTACCAACATGACGGATGACGGAATTGCATTTTCTACCCGGCCTATTGCGAACACGACCAACAATGAAAGCCTCTGCTTTGTCGGAATTTGGTGGAACAAAAAAATGACTCGCATGATATTTCTCTTTGGGATCCAAGGATCGGCACGGACAATGCGTGTTGTGTGTTTTCCACGATTAACTTCTTGAAAACATCCAGAAAGCGACCAAACAACGGATCAACAATGATGGATCCGACAATTTCTAGTGTAAGCAACCGTTGAACCGTCTGCGAGCAGCGCGTGGATTCAGAGTACAGGGTGGGGGGGGTTGACCCCTTTAGAGCAGTAGCCCCGTTGTGGGGACATACTATTCAGACCTTGAGTTCTTAGCCCACAACAACCGGACTGCTGTTCTGAAGGAGTTCAACCATCATGATATGGCCCCTTTGCCCGTACGACGTCTTGCTTTCAATGCTTTCTTGTAACTCAGATACTGCTGTATTTGATGCACTCACTGCTTCATACCGGGCTTTGTTCCCCTCTGACGTTCGGAGAGGGCTCGAAATTTCTTATGAGTTGCCAAAAACATGGAGCTGAGCTGCAGTCAACAGTGTCCGTGCCGACCCTCGAGTCCTAGAGAGACGAACTCGGTGATGACAAAAACTTAGACACGTACCTGGTAGATATTTACTCTTAAGGGCAAAATACGGAAAACCACCGACACTTCAGAAAAAGTACTGAAACATGAAAAAAAAACACTTCTCGTCGAGGTCGACCCTAGTAACTGTAGTCGCTATGCGGGAAGACATTATAATGTCATGAATTTTCATCGTACTACGCTGGTGACATACGACGGGCACGCCAGACACAGTTCATGACCGATGAAAATATCGACAGAAAGACGGAAGACCAAACCGAAAAAAGAAAAGCACAACCCGTAATCCGACAACTACGTGTACTCGTCCGTGGTTTTTGTGGTCCAGAAAGCTGGCTGGTTCTTGGTTCCACACATGAAAAGCCAGACGAAAATACAATTCCAAGGTAATTCTCCGGTGGAACAAAAAAGGACGTCTGGTCTAGACATCTTGCCGCAGCATTCTCACCACTACTCTGTTGGGACAGATCGCTTCGAACAATGCTGAAGTAAACGGTATGTCACGCACGTCGGTAGTGTTATTTGTGCGGAGCTGGAAAGGGGCCACGATCGTTGAGGTATCGTCCGCTTACACATGCATGTGTTTTTCAGTACCAGCGAATTCTAAGGGGTGAGGTAAGTTTTCCGAGCGTGGATCAAAATAACCTTCGTTGTTTCGCTACGGTTTGACATCATACCGTTACAAAAAACAACAGATTGTGTAAATCAAGTGTATCTTCTGTGTCCAAAGGCGTTACAATTGTGTGGCAGTCCAACGGTGCCGTACATTGCGGTACGTTTTGAGTTGGTGCGGACTTGAAAAACCTTACGGTGGCGGTGCCGATGTGGGTTATTTTTCTTCAAGAACTCGTATAATGAACGAATGAATGATACGAACTTAATGGCCTTTGGTATTGCCACTGTCGCGGTGGGAAAACCTTTGCGTCTCTCCGGAAGGAAAAGGATGGCCTGCGCGATCAGGTGGCGATAAACAGAGTATATCGGAGTAAAGGGCGGGTCGTCTTCGGTAAGGAAACGCGTCTTCAAAGAACGGCTTTTACGGGTAGCACATGTGGTCATCTTTTTCGCGATGACCGATGAGTACTTCAAGATGAACGCTAAGCAG
>JBBMHQ010027558.1:0-17271 GCA_037834295.1 Postelsia palmaeformis
TGTTGTTGTTGTTGTTGTTGTTGTTGTTGTTGTTGTTGTTGTTGTTGTTGTTGTTGTTGTTGTTGTTGTTGTTGGTTTTTTTCTTTTTCTCGCCTCGAACGCACACCGCCTGCTGCAAGTATTGAGACGCCGCCTTGCCTCCTATTCCTGTTGGTACTTGTAAAATAAATAGTACGTTTTAGGAAGGGTTCCCCTACCGTGCTACCGTGCCATGCGTCTGCTGGTATACTTTGCTGGGGGTCACTCGTGTTCCTCGGAGGCTCTGTGTAGCACACTCGCTGCAAGTATCTAGACCGGTAGGTCGACCCCCAGAAAGCCCGGCGGCGTGGAATTCCTACCCTCCAACTCCGCGAACCCTGTTGGTCTTTCTCGCACACAACCAAAACCTCACCTGTCCGTAGCGTGTATTCCTGCTGCTACACCGGCGTGCACGATGAAGGGCGGCCGTTCTTTTTTTGTCTACCTCTCACACCCTCCTGCCCCACAATCAAAATAGCCATCGCGGCTCCCACTTAGTGGCAGGGCGAGCCGGGTGGTAACTCGGCGAGAGAGGACGCGCAACGCAAAGAAGCAAAATTCGCCCACGAAGTAGTCAGGGACAGGGTATCTCCAGCCGAGGTTGCCCGAAAGTGGGCAACTGATCAAGAATGGATAACAACGTAGCTATTTCGTTTTAGTTTCTGTCGGGCTCATATGTGTAAAGACTAGACGATGTAGTAGAAAGAGACACACTGCTCCTGATATTTATTCGCGTACCAGGTGAATCCCCAAGTTTATTTGCCCACGTAGCTCATTGCAAGCTCCTGTGGCCAGCTCCTGAGCTAGTAATGTCAATACCAGCTGTTTCGTTTTAGTTTAGAGCGGGCTCAGATAGACGTGTAAAACTCGGCCATACAATATAATGGGACGCACCTGTGTTGATGGTAGTTACAGCAACAGGTCAAGTGGACTCCCAGGTCTCTTTGTCTAACACTCACCTACAGCAAGAGCTGGGGATGCAGTGCAAAACATTTGATTTTATGCATCCTGACTCCGAGGCTCTGCCCCTTGTCCTCAATGAAAACACGCTCGAAGAGACACCGCAGGCGAGGATTCATTCCGCGAACCTAACTCGGAGCCGAGGATGGCAAACGCACTTCTGGACCCTCGACTGTCAAGGGGGAAAGTTGATCACCAATTTCGCGTGAGACAGCTGGAGGGAGAGCTCTCCGTGCAGAGCAAGCTGACAGCCGAGCTTGAGCAAAGCAACGCGCAGCTCCAGCAGCAGATATTTCAGGCGGACCAGACAAAAGTTCAGCTCCAAAATCGATGCAGCCATCTTTATGTCTTGGTCCGGGCGCAACTGAAGGAAAAACGGGGCAACAACGAGGAGATAACCCTGCTGAGAAATCAGCTCCACGAACTCAGGGGGCAGCACCAACGTCTCCTCACAGAACGGGTTCAACCCGCCCCCAGCCTGCCTCATGGGCAGGATTCAGAGTGGGTGGACGTGTTGGGGGGTGGGCTGATCCGCGACAACATCCCGCGAAATGTCTCGTTCCAGGGCCTCCCGGAAGATCAACAGCGCCCTCCTTCTTCAAGGATAGAGAGCAGCGACCTTTCGCCTGCTGAAAAGGAGACAATTAGAACCCGAATGCTCACCGATCGTGGTCCGACTCGGAGATTCAGCGGCAATGACGGGAGCGCCCCTTCTCTGCACGGCGAGGCTGACCGCGAAGGTAGTAACAGACCTTCTCCAGCGCGTGCCACGGGGGGTTCATTGCGAGGGGTTAAGGTGGAAGCGGGGGCTCGTGTTCCGGAGGAGGTGAATAGCTCGCTGCCGTCCCGCCATGGAAACGGTAAGATGCTGGGCTACGTGTCCTAGCTCGGTTGTGGGGTGTGACGTGCTTCAATCTTTGTAAACAATTCGTAGACAGCAGGGTACTACTGTACCAGGTAGTTGATTACTTGCACCATATTTGAAATCACCACGCGAACTCTTGCCCGATTACCGTTCAGGTTCGCTGGTAGCACGCTGGTCGCATTTTGAGCCTCAGCGACTCACTGCATGTGTTTGCCTGTTTTCCACACATTTAAGCTTCGAAGTGAAAATCGGTGATCGTCACCTGCACGGAAACATACACATACCGAATGACAGGGAGACTGCTGTTGTTGTCGCACTGCTACATCGATTGGCTGGCTGATTCATAAAACGAATTTATCCCCGTGAATTTGACAGTACTGCCACGGGGCACGTCTGCGTACGCTATCGTGTTCCAGTGAAGAGAAAGCGGCAAAGTAATGTTGCCATGCGGCGTACGTATTGCCAACAATCATGAGGGCTGTTTCAAGGCACGAACTCATACCGCTGAAAAACTATGCAATGGCAGCAGTGTCGGGCGTGTTGACACAGGCCAGCGCTTGGAGAGCAAAGCAGCCACGACATCATTGCCAACAAACTGTTGGACGACAGGCGGCGTCGTGCTCGAGGACCAAAACATGATGTCCTTTATTTCTCCGACCCACAGCCAACAACGGAGGTGTTGATGTTCATCATCGGTTGACATGACGATTACAGCTGTATTATGCGTAAATGATACGTATCACGAGGACAGCATGTATGGATTTCTTCGAAACACTCGTGGCAAAGAGTAGTGTTTCCCGCCCCTGGCTTCGAACATTTGCGCAGATCGAGTGCGGTGCTTTTATACTTGTTCTAGGGCTGTTAATACATCATGGGCGTGGACAGTCCTGTGACAGGTCCAAAACAACCGCCCTTCGATCTTCGCATTCGCACACCCCCCGAGCCGGGGGCGGGAGGCACTACTCTTCGAGAAGGGGGTTTCGCAAAGAAACACGTCCCAGGGAGACACATGCATGGTCTTCGGGGGCTGCAAGCGGGCATTGACTTACATGACGATGGTAAATAGCCCTTCGACAGGTACAGAACCACCGCCTTCGATCTTCGTGAATACTCCGAGCCGGGGGCGGAAAACACTGCCCTTTGCAAAGAAACACATGCATGGTGCTCTTATGTACGTTTCATTACAGTAATTGCAGCTGTATTTGTTTTACCAACCGACGATGAACATGGACAGCTCCAGTGTTTGTCGTAGGTCGAAGATGCGACGCGGCTTGTCCTCCAGCAGACTCCCGCCGTTGTTGTCTTGTTTTTTTTTCTCAAGCAAATGTCGGTGCACCAGGCACGACACTACTGCCCTTCCATAGTTTGTCGTCAGTATATATGACTTCATGTCTCTAAACGTCCCTTCATGATTATTCGTCAAACGTGCGCCAAATGGCAACAACTCTGTTTGCTTTCTTTTCATGCACTCGAACACGATCATGATGTTAACGTGTACTACTGTATACCCAAATGCACGGTTACAAACTCGTGAAATATTTATTTCGGAGGCCCATAGTATTCAAGCCCACGTGTGAGCTTTTTAAATTTATCATATTTCTTGTGTGAGCATTGTTTCTCAGTGCATTCCAAAGGAAAATATTTACATGTAACTATATCAGCAGCCGTACAGACCCACAGAGACACACGATATACTCGTGGCTAGAACCATCGGAAATCTGAGGATTTCAGCTTTCCAACGACACTTCATGTAGATGAAAGTATATGGTTGAAGACGAGAGGGGACATGATACATACTGGGTAGTGAAAACATTACTATCTTAACGGGGAGAGATGTTTAGACCGGAGACTAACTCTAAACTTTGCGTATAAAGCATCTTCGGAAAGCTTGTCGTATTGGCCGCAGAACTGTGCTTTGGGTTTTGCGCTCGTCTTGATCGTTCGTGAGATACTTGCGACTAAATATCAACACCCTTACCCTCTTTTCCTACCTCTGCTGCATCCACAACATCATACTTTCTGCTATAACTAGCATCGATGGAAAGCTGGAGCTTTCAGCTTTCCGTCGATACTAAATACTGGTTTGTAGCGCTCCTGCGCGCCGCGGTGTACGCAAAACTTTGTCCAGACACAGAAAACTTCGTCGACAAAATGAGGCAAAAAAATGACCTGAAGAATCAACAATTCCGAAAATATTCGGAAACATGTATATCCGCTGGGCCTTAGTACCACCATGGGCCTCCGTAATGGCCAGTCACTCGATGCAGCAGGGCAACAAGGTATGCTCTAGTGGCCTTGGAACCCTGCAGCTAAGTGGTTCGAGTGCCGGTGCGAGCTTGCCAGGTCGCCAAAAACCCCCAACTCTTATGAAGCTGTCAGCCCCCCCCCCTTCCCCAATCGACCCTCGGACGAAGGTTGCTTACCTCGGACATATTTGGGGGTAAATCATCTACCAGGTAACTCCCAGCCTGCCGTTATAAGATGCTGTGCAAGATCTGTCCGTCTTTATACATATTTTTTAGTACCCTTCCGACCCCCGAAACATGCGACGTGGTGTTATTCCGTTTACTTACCCAACAGCCGTACGTACGAGTAGTGTGTTGAGTTGATTCTCTTGAGTCATGTCTCCTTCAAATTTAATAGAGAATACAACGTGTTTTTGCACAGCTGTCCCTTTGTCTGCTCAAGATCTCACCTCACTATTGTTGGAAGCATTGCGTGCCTCGGGGCAGATCATCTACAGATATACCTTGGTATATATCATTTAGTCCCCCCCTCGCCGTCATGAAAAGTTATACAACATCTGCGTAGTATAGTTCCGTCCCAGGACATATGCGCTACGTAGCTCATGCGGATTGCGCGGGTCCCACCGGTCAACGTGAGCCGGAATCCTGCAAGATCAGGAAATGGTAGTCGATGATTGTTCGACGTGTGAGAGTATAGGCATATTCTTATGTATACCCTGGTATATTGTATGGGTTGACGAAATTGATGAACGTACTACGCGAGTCAGTGTGAATTAATTAGTCTCCAACTACCGATCACAAGGTATTTAATGCCAAACAAATCCGTTCTACCCGCCCACAGATTTACCGCAGCACGACCTCGCCTCGTCACCACTGACGAGCGAAGATTGCGCCAAGCGTCGGAAAAGGTCGAAGGTCGGATACGCAGGTGTGCACTCTGTAAAGACAGAGGTCGAATGCAGTGACGAGGACCCCTCACCTTCACGTGAAGGTTCATACACCGCCACATCGGAGTCTGGATTTGGGTATCAAGAAGAGCGTGGAGATCAACGCAAGGGACATGGCTGCGAGGGACCGGGCATGGTGTACGCGGGTGAAAACCCCCGCGCTACACCTCCATCGCCTGTACTCTCTACCGACGGCGGCGAACGAACCCCCCGATCTTCGGCGTCCTACCCCATGGAGACCGCTAGCCCCCACCCCGCCATACCGTACAACGGCCTACCGTCCGATAGTAGTGGTGTGGATCCACAAGGACTTACACACGACAGCAGGAAACATTGTGCCCACCAGCAGACCTCGAAACGGGATGCAGCTGTGGCCTCTAGCTCGCCTACTTCGGAGAATGCTGCAGTTTGTCAAGACGGATCGGCCGAGGGTCCGGGAGTGTTCGCGCCTTCGCCAGCGGTTGTCGTGGACAAACCTAAGTCTATGGATGTGGTGGCGTCGTTAGCCTTGGCGAAGTCGCGTATCTCGTCCTCTCCATCGAATGCTTTACGGGCGTCCTCTCCATCGGACGCTTTACCGGCATCCTCTCCGCCGGACCCTTTACCGACGTCCTCTCCGTCGGACGTTTTACCGGCGTCCTCTCCACCAGACGCTATACCGGCATCCTTTTCGTCGGACGCTTTGCCGGCGTCCTCTCCGTCGGGCGCTTTACCGGCGTCCTGTCCGTCGGGCGCTCCACCGGCGTCCTCTCCGTCGCCATCCAGCTTTCGCCGCAACACTGACAGTCACCTTCCTCGACGCGAAGCGCGTCCTGACTGTAAGAAGAGTTATTGTGTGACTGTGTTACGGCGGGTCAGTTAGTCGCAGCTACGTCTCTACGATGCCTTTTAGTTGCCAGTTGTGAGTAGATATAGCTTGCTTAGCCCGTTGAGGACTGCGCTCCCGTTTGTTGTGAGGACGAATCAACACGTCGAATTCGAGGCAGGTTTAGGTTTCTGTGCAGCAGTGCAGTACTAAAAGGTGTGTGACAACCGTTCAACCACTGGTAGTATCGCCCCACACTACTGGAGGTCCAAGTATTTTGTCTTCAAAACACGTGCGGGCGGTTCTGAAGAAGATTTATAACCACCAATTTGAACCCACACCGAGTTTTTCAGGAGGAAAGCTGCGTGCTTGGAGTTAGTGCTGGATTGTTTTGCGGTATTGCGGGGGAACACAGCAATCACAACGGACTGCCGCGTATAGGCGTAGAAGAATGCATAACGTCCAGCGTTGGCTACGACTGTTAATGTTTTTTTTTGCCCTCGTGCAGTTGTAAAAGCGTCATAGTCTCTTATTATCCTAGCGCTCAACTTTTTTGGGGACAAATCGCCTGGGGTTATCGTGGGATGGGTCGGTAGAGTTGAGTAAGGGTCAAGGGCAATACTGAGAACCATCCCCCCCAACGTTTTTGGGATACAACACTCGGGGCTAGGGTAGGATGGGTCAGTTTTCGGATTTCTTGAAAGGTCAACAGTGATACTGGGAAACACGTCTCGGGTTATAGGGTTTGCTTGAACGTTTAGTGTCAATGAGCTTCAGAGTCACGGTCGGGGGGTGCGCGATGTAAATTGTTTTTCAACCTCCGTGTTTTTTGGCGGTAAAATGTGTAGATACCTCGATATGTTAGGCTTAAGCGAGAAACAATCGAGTTGAATCTCTTCGTGTCTTACATTTTACTGTTGGCTTCGAGCTTCAACCGGATGTTAATGTGCTTTCGTTTGCTTTCGAATGAAGGGCTTTTGTTGTGCACATGTGTAGCGGTCTCCAGAATGCAGCGATGCTTCCGGTAGCTTGTTTGCGATTCGGCGATCCCTTTGAATATTTCCTCTGCTGTCTCGCAGCTTTGTTCAAGGCAATGTCTGTACGTGGAGTGCTTCTACGCAGACACTGCCGGGTAGCCGTAGGTTACGCCGTACTAAAGTGTCTTCCCTTTTCTCGCTTCGCCGTCATCGCCCGTTCGCAGCAACGATGCAGATAGGTCGAGTCGAGGCCTGCCCGGCAAAGGAGATGGCGGCGATGGACTCCGATGGACCATCAGAGTTGGCTGAGACACGACGAGCGACCACCAGAGCGCCAAAGGTTGAGAGCTGTATCCCTTTGAACGACGAATGCGCGCCGCCCGCGCCAGACCCTGCCCTTGATAGGTACCTGCACGTCACGTTTTGCAGCGTGTGCAGGGAGGCCCGCGAAGAGAGAAAGGCCGTGGCGCTATGCCAGCTATGCCCTCGCATCTTTTGTGAAGTCTGCGCAGGCAGCCTCGGCCAGACCGTCGACCCCGCGCCGGGGGCGAGCGACGTATTCCTGCCCGGCGACAGTTGCGTATGTCGCCAACGTGACTCGGAATTCCCCGAGCCGCCTGAAGATGTTCGACCTGAGAAACACCTGCTTGAGCTGCTCAGTGCACATAATCTGTCACTCCACTTTCGAGAGCCGGTGGATGTTCTCGATAATCCTGGATACCTGGGCGTCATCACCCGCAGCGAAATGATGGACCTCGGCACCATGAAGGAAAACATGCGACGCAAGCGGTATGAGACCACCCGCGGGCAGAGACAGTTCCGGCTGGACGTAAAGCAAATCTGGCTTAACTGCTGGAAGTTCGCGGGTTGCTCGCGGGAAAGCGACGCCCCCCTGCCGGGCATCGTTTCGTGCGCGCTCATCCTAGAGAGGATGGTCGAAAAGTTCTGCGGCACTTACATGCAGGGCGAGCAAGAACTTTTGGATAATCCCACCGGAAATCGCAGCAGACGCGAGCATTTCGCCAACGCAGCGCAAGACTCTACCACTTCGGGGGAGTCAGAAGAGGAGCCTGAAATTGAGGATTCTGACGAAGAGACCGAGTCGGAACCCGAGCCCGAAACGGTAGACGTACTGCCGCCCGCGGACCCTTTACCCGGCCGCAAGCGCAAGGCCGCTCCACCTGTAGATGGAATGGGCATATACTCTGACACGGACCGGCCTCATGAAGGGCGCGCTGCGTCGCTCGCGAAAACGGTTCAGCCTGCGGAAAACCTCTGCAGTTTGGCAGGCATTGGCGAGAGACTGTTGAACGGCAGTGGTGATTGAAAAATCATGAATTGTAATAGGCGCTCGACACTGGCCTGCCTGATGTCTCGTACGGTATTCATTTGCGTACTTGTATGATGATGCAAACTCTAAAATTTCAAATCGGGGGCGGTGGGATTTTGCTTCGACGCAGGGACCGAAGTGGGCGGCTTGTATCGGAAGGGACACGTGCCTGCCTGATTTGTCTTTTGCAGTTTTAGACGTGTTGACTCCCTAAATGTAACGACGGCTTCGTTGTTACCTTAAATAGCCACACCGTATAATCAAATCGCAGAGAGCTACGTATGTATGCAGGCAGCGTTTCAGTACAATAAGAAAATGCAATGCGCTAAGCACCAGACCAATCCCTGACAACCGCCACCAAAATTCATGGAGGCAATCCATGATAATATCTCTGAATGTATGGTGGGACAGTAAGGATAGGCTGTCCCTGTTATGTACAGTACCGATATCTGGATTTAAGGGAGCCCCGAGAAGCCCCGAGATTGTAAGAGTATGATCAAAAGAGCTGAAGCGGCGATCTTAACGAGGAGTGTTTTCAGTTTTTTCTTCAGTATTTTCCCGAAGTCCCGGGATTTTCCTTCCCCCTAGAAGCTACGGTATTAGACGGCATTCTCCTAATAACAGATAATTCTTCGACTTCGGGATAAAGAATAAGTGCGGCATCACTTTTTGTCGAAATCAAGAAATAATTTGATTTTTAGTTCTCTCTTTCAAATTTAGACCCCTCACTCGACAGAAAGCTTCAAATCGAACACCTCAGCCCGACAACGCATGGCTGTGACTACGAACAAATGCGCTTGGGAGCCTCTAGCTGGATGCGCGCGTGGTCGACGCTGGGCGGAGACACGCAGCACATATTTCCAACACCTTGGGGTGTTTCTATGTGCAGTTCCGAGGTCGACGCGCTTCTTCGATTATTCACTGTGTTCTCAAGTGTGCTTCCAGAATAGTGTTAAAACGTGCTGCAAGCAACCTCATACTCGTATCATGGAAATGCATAAGCCTGGTGTGGGCCACGCGTGTATGCACCTATCGATAGACCTATAGGCCCATATACGCCCTCGCCGGGTGAGGTATCTCACAGTATCAGCGAACAAACACAGGAGGCCACTCGGCGAGTATGACTCTTTAGGCACTATGATACGAGTATGAGGTTGCTTGCAGCACACGTTTTAAAACTATTCTGGAAGCACACTTGAGAACACAGTGAATAACCGAAGAAGCGTGTCGACCTCGGAACTGCACATAGAAACACCCCAAGGTGTTAATAATATATGCCGCGTGTCTCCGCCCAGCGTCGACCACGCGCGCATCCAGCTAGAGGCTCCCAAGCGCATTCGTTCATAGTCACAGCAATGCGTTGTCGGGTTGAGGTGTTCGATATGAAGCTCTCCATTCAGTGAGGGGTCTAAATTTCAAGGAGAGAACTAAAAATCAAATTATTTCTAGATTTCGACAAAAAGTGATCCCGTACTTATTCTTCATCCCGTAGGCGAAGAATTATCTGGTTAATTTCGTAAAATAAATGCCGAAACTTTGTGATAACCGAAAACAACTGGAAACAGTCCCTAGTTAAGATCGACCCTATGAGCATGTTCATGAACATTCATTTTGTAGCCCGCTCTCGTTTCGATATACCAGGTACATACATACGTTGTTATTTCATTGCGCCTCATCGGAGTCCGGATGGGGGAGACCCTAACAATGTGTTCTTGACAACGTTACAAAAAATCTTGTGACACATATTCTTGTTGTACTTGCTCTATCTTGCCGTGACATCTAAACATCTGTACTCTATGGTACCTGTACGGGATGCTGACGAGGGTTACTTCCGCTGAGTGACCAAAACCTGGATGGAGTACAACACGATCCGAGAGGAGCGATTACTGACTAATAGTTACTACCGCCAGCATTTTGCCGGCAATTCGCAGAGTCGACGAAAATGGGTGCCACACAAATCAAGACCAGTGCGTGCAAAAACAAGCAGGAAGAGAGCCAGCTCGTATCGAAAGCGTCAGGTGCATGGCTGAAACAAAACATGTACAGTATGAACCGGTCCTGAGCACGGTGCACAAAGGTGCGTCGACACTATGTATGCTAGGTGGCCCACATAGGTGCAAAATCTTAGCCCACCCGAGTCAACAGACCTCACACGAACAACAGCGTACATTCATTCGTACACTACCCATACGAACCTCGGCGGCATAGATAGATACCTTTACGCGTGAAGGTATGCCAATAGTCTTGGAGCTACCAGCATTCGCCGATAGCCTGTTGGTCAAAAGCAAATAATTCGCACCGCCCGTAGCGACAACAAAATGTGCGCTTCTCGATGCGCCTGTCGACGTAGTATAGAGGTAGTGCGCTTCGGAAGCTTGCGCTGAGCAAGCCACGAGAAAATTCGGCCATTCTCAGCATGTATGTGTCCGCCAGAAGCATGACTCAAGTTTCTCCGACACTGACGGTTCAATAAATCGTTCGAACGATATCTTGAAGACCCTGCATCACAACCCTAATATATCCTCTTGGCTACTGGTTGAGCTAGAGGGAGGAAGCCAGACCCGGTTTGGAATTTCGGCACAACCTTTACATCGGGCAGCATCCGGTGGCCACCACGGTTGCAACGTTTTCCGCACATTGCGCCCACCTCCAGACCTATACCTCGCCCTCACTGTCGCTTCGACGGTATTGGGTGCGCAGCACCAGACCCGAAGGGTGTTGAGTCCGACGCCATGACAAGCACCAGGACGGTAGGCAGAATCAGCCATGGCATGTCTTCAAAGTGATAACGGCCGACGCATGCAATCGGATCGGTGGGGGAAGGCATCGGAGAAGGGTGTAACGGTCGGCAGACAACGCCGAGGAGCGTTGGAAGAGGAAAACGATGATTGGCCTTACTGCGGTGGGGGGGGGGGGGGGGGTTACCCGAGTTTTCTCAAGGTACTTGAATGCGGAGCCAGGTTGCTATATAGAGGAGTTGCGGAGTATACCTCACCTCGAAACCGACTTTGCGAAAAAAAGGTACGTACAACCTCACGAGAAATCCAGTTCACTTCCCGGGAGGATTGCTTTTCGTATCCCCTGTTTCGGGTTTCCATGTGCATCGAACGCGTTTTTTACGGGGACTGAACACTATCCTTCCACCCCGCTTTTAGTTTTTGGTACGAGCAGGCATAGACTATAAACAACTCAAGAATACAGTATAGCGAAAGGGATTGCGAAATATATTGAGCACTTTCTCAGATCAGTAATCCCGTCGGTTTATTTTTTTTACGCATCAGACAGAGCACCGACTTCCTGTTGATGATACGAATCTTTCGGTGCACCTAGGTTCCTGATATGTAGGATCTAGCTCATGTTGACAGGGTGGGAGCCCTGCAATCTGCACCCCCGAAGACATGGTTCTATTATTAATGATGGTGTCGGCATCTGTGCTATACAGATCCTGGACGATATCTCGTAACGGCAGGAGAGGGTCTAGATGATCCATCTATAAAAGACGATCTGCCTGCAGATCATCTATCTGTAGGTGATCTATCTGATCTGTCCGACGGGTCTAAGTTTTCGGGCACGACACTATCACCTTTGATAGAGCATGGCCTTGACGCGAATCCTGCGCGTAAGCGACGGAAGGACGCACTGGTTGTCAGAAGCACCGATGAGGGAGGACTTCCCTGTGGACGTTGGGGGCCTTGTCGCAACCAGCGCCGAGTGGGTCGAATAAGTACTTACGTCACTCGTTTTGCGCAGATCCTTGTGGCGAATACTCAAACTACGGACAGCTACATCATGATCTAGATCTCTTAGTTCCTTGCCTGCCATTGTGAGAGGCTGTGCAGGACCTGCATACAGTAGTGTCATGGTATACATTTTGACCCGCGAAACATGCGCTAGATCGAGCAGATAATATACTATCTTTCCCACCCTGCAACATGAGCAAATCATTGGGTCATACAATTCCAGATCGATGAAATAGCTTCCCTTCAAAACTCTAGATCATACCAAGAATGGGCATTCGACGATCTTTGTTAGGTGCGCAGCTATGCACACGCACATGCGAAACGCCGGGAGCACGAGAGGCACGCGGAATAAAAACAGGCTCGCGCTAAGTACACCGCAACAGGCACGGATATTGTATCTTCTTTTTCTTAGCTCGGGCGAAAAGTTTTGGCGTACATATAACCGATTCAGTCAGCGAAAACACAGCCGCGTTGGTCGACCCGTCAAAAAGGATGGCGGGCGGTTATTCTTCCCTTAGCAGTGGTCAACATTAGCGTTGTTCAATACCATGTGCGTACGAAGATACGGGCGCTACGGATGGTAGTGATCCCCGATTTGTTTCTGATTGTCCTCACTTGAGGATGTTCACCCCTCATCCCAAAACTGTTTTTCCAGGATATAGAGAATAAAAGCTCAACGAACCCGATAAACAAGCCGTGGTCTGCAGTAGGAAAACATCGAATTATGCTGCAAAGCACCAACGAGAGTTTGGCGACAAGGCGAGGCCTCAACGTCTCATTGTGGAGTTCTTCAGTCGAGGAGCCCCACTCGTCAGTCCCAGCGACAACTTTTTCCTCCAACAATGTACAATAATATCCCTATCGTAGAACGCCTCCAACCCAATGCGTAAATATGCCGCAGTGCGCCACTAACCAACAGCTCCAGCGGTGAACTGGCGTGCGCTACATAGCACTTCAAAACGATTCGCTCTCGGTGTGTACGACGCGGGAGCCGTTACTCACATATGCCGATGAGCTTGTACCGTTGCGGGTCCGTAAGCTTTTTGGACGCGAGAACATCCGCGAGAATCGGGACCAAGGACGTAGCCGCGGCCGTGCCATAGATGATGCAGGGAATTCGTACCGCGTTCCACCGTCGCACGAATCCGGCGGTGGCGAAGGCGAAGAAAGGCACTTGAAACAAAAGCTCCACCCAAATCAATCCCTCAAACCAAGGTAGAGTAGGTTTGGCCATGAAGTAGTCGTGGTTCGTTTCCACGTGAAACTGTCAGAGGGGGTTCGTTCGGGAAAGACGAGGGCAGCGGATGAAGGCGAAGGAGGAAATATACTGACTGCGCGCGTAATTTAATAGTGGTAGATCGATAGTACTGGCACACTAGGAAATCACGCTGTTTACATCTTCCTCGTTCTTTATACGCGATCAGGCACACGGCATTCGGACCATCCACATTCCCAAAAAAGCAAATACTTGTGTTACCGTGAGGGAGCTAGCTGTCGTAGCACCTAGTTTGGATGTCTGGGGCTTCTCGGTTGAGGACGTCTGAAAGTTCTGAAAAAAACCCCACCATAGTATAGGAAAGTAGGAAAAATGAAACCATGAGCTCGGCCTATCGTCGGAATGGATCAAATTATTATTTTCCAAACCACCGATGGGATCAACGATAAGGCATGGCTTGTTGGGAAGTTGTCAGCTGAGGAACCTCCGCCAGGTGGAAACGTTTGCCTTGTATAGAAAACACTGCTTCCCCTATCGCAGCACGCGTCGCATCGAAATCTTCTCCCTTGCAGCGGGCTGCTTTGTCCTGAAATCACACGCAAGCGACAACCAGTCACGGGACACTTCTTCTCAGGGTATCTTCAAACCCTCTTGAGACTTCAGAGGGGAAACGTTGACCGTACAGAAACGTGACGGGTTACACGCAACCAATGTGGCCACCGCGTCAGTGAGGGATGGTACAAAGGTATACATTGGTGCCCCGAGCTACGATGCAAGGAGCCACACGGCACAGGCATGGGCGCAATGTGCTCCTCCCCGTACTGGGCGGAGCTCGCGTTGCTCGTAGACGGCTGCTGCGACGGAAGCAAAAAGTATATTGGTCGATATATCGGGGTGAACGTAGCGTTCCGGGCACGACACATCTCCCTGTTTCCCAGCAGTAGAAACAAACTGTTTAAATTTCTTTAATTTCTTGCCTCGCGTTTTCAGTCGGGGAAAAAACAAGATGCGACGCCATCCTGTGGCCAATTTTTTCGACCTCGAACAAAAACTCGAAACAAGAAAGTGCGGTACTGCGCGTGGTCTACACACATCAGACAACAGTAGTCCTTTGGTTTCGTCGTGGTGAACTACTGAAGATGGGAAAATCTGTGCGAGAGCGTAAGTCGGGACCCCGCGATTTCAGAAACACGTTTGTTTTGGTTCTTAGACGACTGATTCACAACACACATTCATGTCTCCATTGAATCTGAACGGTAGACAATACCATTTTTTCGGAGGCTTAATTGTTGCAATCAGGGCAGGATCATTTCAACAGTGGACGCGTGTAGTAGCACCCAACTCTTCTGAGGCTCCTGACCCGAGGAAGAGCTCTATACAGTGACCAAGTCACCCGAACACAGTTTTTTAATGATAGAAGCTACTGTAGTAGAGTGCAACTCGACGCACATTCCCGAACCCCCTGAAAAATAGGTTCAACACGAAGCATATTGTGAGGCACTGATGGTATTCCGACGACGTTGCTCAAGGGTCCGGTCGGTCTCGGGGCAGTTCAGCAAAAACGACTTCCACCTCTTTTGCAGGGTGTACTACCGCTGCCTGCACACACCCGCATGAGCGACTTCAAAACCTCCGGAAAGTTGTCTCCGAACGGGAGCGCCTGCACATCCAGCAGCAAGGTGATGACGATGTGTGTCACAAAAAAAAAAGTGAAGCCCCATCGAGCGTACACTGGAAGCATGCCGTACGCCCTTTGCTCGCCACCTGCTCAAGACAGGCGTACAATCGGGCGGGGAAGAGGATACGAAGACCGGGCGGAACACGTGGCTGTGATCGCCTTATTCCTGCTGATACTTCTCGCTTGAGGATCTGGGGCGTCGCTTACGAAGCGGACACCCTCTATGATGGCGTTGACTTTTCTGCGGGCGAATCGCCCCCAGAAGCGCCTGCTGCGACAAGCCTTCGAATGTTGAACAACCACTCGAAGCGTAAATACAAGGACCGTTTAATATCCAGGACAATACCTATCCGGCCTAAACATTTCGGACCAGAGTGGTACTCGTCCTGCCACTATTAATAGTGGTAGTCGTGCTGCAACTGCGTCCCACTTTTTAAGGGGACGCACTACAGCAGCCGCACGAGTAAGATATACTCTAGTGTGCATACCTCTTCTTTTCTCGCAGCGAGAAATGGGCGTGTGTAATGTTAATATTAATGGTCGTCCTGCCACTGCGACCAGTTTCGAAGGGGACGCACTGCAGCAGCAGCCGCACGGGTAAGGTGTACTGTAGTGTGTGTTCCCCTTTGGTAGGAGAGTTGGGCATGGTGCTGCATCTTTCCGCAAGGAATATTAGTAGCAGTGCCATATACCACGTTCGGCGATCAACAACGTGAGGTACCGGGTTGGTTGCATTAAAAGTTCTAGTCATATCACACGTGTCACAATCGCTGGTGCTTTGGCGGGTACCCGCCTAACGTACTCCGAGATGCTGGGATACCCCCCCTCTGAAGCACTGGTGCTCGCGAGGTACTGGCATAGACTCTGAGGTTCTGGGATGTACAGCGAGGTATGAGGGTACTTATGCTATTACGGGACGCCATAGTTATTAGGACCAAATATTCCTACTAAAAAAAGGTAAATATATAGGATTTTGCGTGAACCCCAGGTCCTATTAACTATGCCCCCCCGTGATAGCTGAGCACCGTATTTGACGTGAGCTACTCCTCGCTTCTTAGATACCTATCGAAGGAAAACACCCACGGCAATACAAATAAGCAAAACAATAAGAAAAATTGTCACGTTGAACACCTGGGTATGTTAGACCCGACCGCCCTGGGCCGGTGCGCCTATCGAATCACGCACAAAACAATACTTCCCGGGGCTTGCACAAACGATACTTTTCGGTACCGCATATCATGGGGAACGATATTGGAGGGCCGAAGTCCTTCCGACGGAGAGGGTTCCTCTCGAGTACCACTTCCAAAATATTTTTGCTTTTCAAGAAACCACGGGTTGGTGGCGGGCACTATCAACAGACCCATCGCCAGTTATGTTCGTCTGTACCTGGTACACACCCTGCCTGTTGACCGTCACCTGTGTGCACATATGGTACGCACAGCAGGCCGTCTGCTGTAACAACGCTCGCACAGCAGTAGCAGCGCAAACAATAGTACACCTGGTGCCTTGCTTCGCGTGCCAGGAATGTGCTTAGGAGCAATCGTCAAGAATACCTCCCGTGAGACTCGAAACATAACTTTACGCTCTAATTCGAAGTTTGACCTCCAAAACGGCGATAGGGGGTGTAGCAAGGATGGGGGGGTTCTCTTCCGAATCGCACCTATGTTTCAGGGGACAGGGCATCGAGGAATCACAACAGCAGTACGTCTTAGCATAGGTTTTACAGCGTTGAAAAACATGGCGCACTGGTTTATACATGTGCGGGTTCTGAGCATAGTACCGTGGCGCGGTGAGGCACCGGGGGGCACCCGTTACTTTGAGCAGTGGGTACTCTGGGTTCCTAGCGTGTAGTCTGAGGTGCTGGTCTCGGCAAGGTGTGTACCTGCGTACTGACAGTGTATATACTACTTCACTGTTTTTGTCTACTCGTACCCCGGCTGCGCCGTCTCGCTCGATATATGCTCTCACCGCTCAGCCACTTTAAGCCCGGCATTACCGACGGGGATTTCTTGTATTCAGGATAGATCCCCGAGTTCTTTTGTACCGATTTGGAAACGTTCTTTAGGATCGAGCGTACATTGTGCACCGCTGAGCTCTTGGCCTTTGCAAGTCGCCCATTGCAGTGTATTCTGCCCTCTGCCTGCTTTGCCCTTTGTTCTATATATCTGCTCCCTCGAGCGAACATAACCGCCCATGGAGGGCAGCCTTGTGTACAAAAGACGCGATTGATGCTCGTATGCCTTATACTGCTGGTGGGACGGCCTTTGAAAAATTGAAACGTGTGTGTTCTTGGTGCCCGACGACATCAGTACCCCCCAGTGTCCGTGCCGATTCTTTATCTTAGCTCTGCGGCCATTGAAATGTGCCTGCGGTCGTTCAACAAATCTATAATACTTGTCTCACAGATATAACGGAATATAAGAGTTATATACAGGGATTTTCGCGGGTCAGGTCAAACCCCACGGGTCGGGGGGGGGGGGGGGGGGGGG
>JBBMHQ010027780.1:0-32182 GCA_037834295.1 Postelsia palmaeformis
TAAAGGTTCTTTACCTCGCACAAATGATCTAACTAGACGACCAGCTGTTGGTAACCGCCAAAAAAAAACAAAAAAAACGGTACCCTGGTTGTTTAGCTCACGTAGTGAGCGGCATGTTTTACAGTGCCGTTGCCAAACGACGCGAACCCAACGAGTGGGGAAATGCAGTAGAGCGGGGGGGGGGAAATGTACGTCTGGAGCCTATATACAATTCCATCAAATCTCGCAAATAAGGAAGTCCACCATCTTGCAATCCCTTTATGCAAATCCATGGGTCTTGCTTCGGTGGAGAGAGGCACCTATCTGTCTCGAACTTCAACGACAAGCTTGACTCGATTTGAATATAAAAGAGGTCACTTTATATTCGGGACGAAGTAGTATGCTTTGTGGACCGTATATGCCATCCCAAAATCTCGCTCAGCCGGGTAACTGCTCAAGCTGCAATCCTTGTATGAAACCTCATTCGCCGTGCTACGGGATGGGGGGGATGGTTCGAAATATGTATGCACCCCCGTGCCGCTCGTCAACTGAAGGACTGGCCCATCTGTCGCCATCGGCCCAAACCATCGCAACTATTGCACGTCTTAGCGAAAATATCAATATTCCACTATGATTGGGAGCTTGTCGGCTCAGGAGCCACACACACCAAACCCGATGAATCCGATTTACCTGGGGAAGAAGGTCCAAACTTAATGTTCGGTAGATGCCTGCGCTCACCTGGCCGCCCATGACATTGTGTATCAGGCCTAAACTGGGAATGCTTATGAGATTAGGTCGGTCGTTAAATGAGACTTGGGGAGTCCGC
Organism: Postelsia palmaeformis; assembly: GCA_037834295.1. Classification (NCBI taxonomy): domain Eukaryota; class Phaeophyceae; order Laminariales; family Laminariaceae; genus Postelsia; species Postelsia palmaeformis. The sequence continues at coordinate 806 of JBBMHQ010027780.1, forward strand.
GCTCACCAAGATCAATTTCGTGGGTTCAAGTCCCACCGAGTGCATTTTTCTTGCTCGAAGAAATTGATTAGCGGAAAGCGCGAGAGCGTGAGTTAGCTACGCTCGATGAAAATCGACGAGCAGTGGGATTGCTGAACCCTATGCGCGATAGACAACAAATGCACATACCGGGGAGGAAAAGGGTCGACACCTGTGAGCACGGCTTGTCCTGAAGATCGTCGAGCATAAAACCTCTTACGAGTTAGGCTGGAGAGTGAAACTGATGATTGGAAAAAAATAACGAAAATGATACACGATCAGGTGGGAGAGCCTCTGCAGCACTGCTATATATAGGTGCTACTACGTACGCCCCATCATTTATAAGCACAGCTCTGATATGAGGGTAGCACTGTTCAGTTGGGAACATTTCTGACCGACCACGCTCTTGAACTCAATTCCGCTGGAACACCACTAACATTATTGTCAGTATGTGATTTTTCATTAACCTAAGAAATTTCGTCAATGTTTTCTCAATTATTTTTGCTATTGCCACTGTCAATAAAATAAGGGATATGTCACGGAGCGCCCGCGTAGGTGCAATGTGCAAAACAGTTTGGGGAAAGGCATACTGCTCCCAAACTGTGAAGCGTCAGGCACGTATTGGTGTACCCGTTTGGTGGCATGCATTTAATCGCTGAGATGGCGCTTAATCTGGCGACAAATACACGGAGCTTTCCAAATCGGTGGTCGGGGTGTAAAGATATAATGTGTTTTCCCTCTCCGTGATTTATCGCCCCGCGCGGTATTCCATGCTTGCCTCATTGGCTTGAATGGGCAAAGATCTTGGGAGCGAGTAGTAGATAGGGTGGCACAGACTTGGGTCCAAAAGGCATGTTCCTTGAGCCCGATGAGCGCCTTTGTCGTGTCGAATGTACGTAGCGGTGTCAATACTCAATACGTCGGAAAGTGCTACTAGTCGACGCACGGCGGGGGCGGTACCAACGGAAGAAAAAACGGTGTCGGACGACTTTCGACCCCTGTCCATTGACGTTGGCTTACAGCGTTCGAGACTTGAGCCCCTGGATGCGATTATTAGAGCTCCCAGAGAGAAGAGGAGCGCAAGAACTATTAGTTGCACTTCTATCAATATCAAACCAAGCGTCCAAACGAAAACAAGCAGTGCTGTTTAGGCCGGGCACTGCCAGGTAGTAGGTTAAGACGTTTACGATAGAGGTTCATCCTAAATTTTCTGAGGCTCCTCACTTGAGGAGCTCCGTACCTTACCCAAACACTGGCTTCAGGCAAAACCAAATTATATCCCGATGAATAATCCGAAGGGCCAAGTCTCCCAAAAACGCCATATACTAATAAAAGATTGGCATTCCGACGGTTTCGGGTTAAGAAGAACCCATGTCGTTCAGAATGTTTTCCCCGGAAATGTTGCTACCTTTATCATGGAACGCGTCAGTTCTGCTGTGGAAATATCAGTCAAAGAGGTTTGAGCAGTGCCGCACCTAACAGGTACGATCATTGCTGTATTGGAACATAGGCAAAGCGTCGAGGCACTCTAAAGTTTGAGCCCGCGGCCGTGTGTGTCATACCAGGTCGGAGCGTGGGGGTGCTTCGACGAGTTCAATCGCATCTCCATCGAGGTGGGTGGGAGGTTGGGTAGGAAAGTGGGCTCAAGGTCGTGGGTCGGTAGCAGCCGCGACTGTCTGGTGTTGACACCTGCTACGCTCGGTGAGCCTAACTCACTGGCTACAGGCGTTCCGTCTAGGATATCTACGTGTTGGCCTTCTTGCCTGTTACATACATAAAAAAGACTAACATACTGCCATATAATACAGGAGGTCGATCGAAAAATATTCAGTACATTTCCATCAAAGCATGCAAGTGAAAACAAATATCTGAAGGAGGAGTAATGGAGGTCAGCACAAGTGTCACTACAGCTTGATAACCACACTTTTAGGATCAACGCTCACCCCAATACAACACCATGCCGACAGCAGCGCGACGTCGGTTGTACTGGGGGGGTTCGGAGAAAGGGAGATATCGACTGTAACGTCGAAGTCGCACGCTTGTAGCTCCACACTTGACTCTTTCTTCGCGTCATCATCGCTGCTAAACAGTATTTGCTATGCGGTCAGAGTGGGAATTTTGTACTGTGGCTCATCCCAGCGACATCTATACACATCCGCGGCTGACATGGTACTGCGGGTTGCTTCCTCTTGGGGCGCGTTGAGCCATTGCAGGTGCTCTCCGTTGTGGCGAGCCAGGTAAAATGCATTCAGGACGCCGTGACTCGCTTCTCGAACCCGGATTTGCGAGAGCCCCAGTACCAGCACCTGCCTGCGGGTATTCCGAACGTAAAGGTGGGTACTTTCTCATGCGAGGTGTGGAGGTGGGACGTGATAGGCTTCGACTATTCTTCTGTCGAAAGTAGATGGAAATCTTCGACATCATTGTTGATAGCATCCGGGTCCAATATTCACCCCCAAAGTGGTGTTTGTCGGGAGCCCTGTGCTCGGGCTATACTGTCTACCGTGCAATTTGACGGGAGTCAACGAGGAAAGAAGGGACTGGAGCCTTCGCGTGATACTAAGTGCAGGGAACAAACCGTAGGGGGGGGGGGAGGAGACGAGCTTGCTCTGTGATCCCGGGTCGAAGTTTTGACCATGAGGGGGGGAAGATGAAGAAGAGCGAAGATAATACACGAGAAGAGAAATAGACAAAACTACAAAAAGAAGTGATAGGCCTGATACCATTGATGACCTGTGCTACGGTGGATGAAGCACGGTTTGGCCGAAAGATGTTTGAGTGACGCAGCTCTTCAGCTGAATGACCACCGGATGTTCTATTTTGTGTTGGACAGGCAGTATAATGCTCTGTAATATTGTAGTGGGTCAATGGGAGTATTTATCGCGTCAGGCCCTACAGATTGTGTCCAAGTTAGTTTTGGGTCGTGCTCTTCAAGTGAGCAGGTTCATGGTTCGGTTGTTGCCCTTCGAAGGCAAACACGTGTCTGAAGTCCGCTCACCTTGGCCGTACCACCCATCTCGATGGCCCAATCGTGGCACCAGTGCGACCTTTTCTGACGCATGATACGGTGACGGGTAAGCACCAATACCTGTGAAGGGTCCACTCAAGGCACTCCATTGCACGCTCCGAAACCACGGTTTGAGAAAAACCGGAAGTTCAACGTCAAAACACAGTCCCACGAAAGAGAGGTCTTACGTCAATAGCCTACAGTAGGTATGATAATCCACAATAAATTTGGGTTGGACCATGCGTTTGGTGCAGTGTGCGCCCCGAGTAAACAGAGGTTTAGATACTAAAGTGTCAAACTTGAGGGGGTTCAAATCGACATTTTGACCCCAACATAGCAACTCATTGGCAGCCCGCTACATAAAGAAGCGTTGTGTAGTCGAACGCGCCTGCTTCGGCTTGTCATGGGGCGCTCCGAACGTCTGTGCTATAGCTGACAAATATGCTAGAGTAGTTCCGCTCCGTCTGGAAGCCGGTCGATTAGAACTGGTTTCGCTCAAAAGGTGGCACCTTTGTTGCTGCACTCGTTCTCTCGCGGGGAGAGTGCAGACTACCCGAATGTATTGGCCCCTCACCCCCGTCGTTGTTTTACCCCTTGCGATAGTCTTTTGCGTGTTTACCATCTGATGTTGGCATGAAAAGGGGTTTCTCACTTTGCGGCGAGTTTACGCTTCAGATGATGGGACCAGTACTGGTTTTTTCTACTGCAAGGGAAGCCCACAGTGCCTCCGATCCGCCACAGCGGCACTGTAGACACTCTGCTCCCCCCTGTACTACAGTTGTACCCCCGATCTGCGGCCTTAGCGTGTCGGGTGAAATCCTCTTCCATGAAATCTATACTCGGGGTGTCGCATGTCCTAGGTGGGTGTTTTTGACTTTCTCGGAGAGGCTGTTTCCATGGTCCCCACGTGCGGCTTGTTCATCACCATGAACCCGGGCTATGCGGGACGAACAGAACTGCCGGAGAACCTCAAGGCGCTGTTCAGGTGGGCGACCAGGGTAGGTCTGGCTATGTATTGTCTTGGCCCCTGATTATTCGAACCTTATTTCTTGCGCTGTCTTATATTTGACTGGGAGCTGGGATAGTGCGATGTAAGGTATCACTCTGCTGCAGTGTGTTTGCTCGCACTAGTTGAGTGTTTGTTGCGCTACGTGCTTAGCGCGCACCACTCGAAGCGTTGGCCGAATCTACACTATACCCTAGTACGAAAAACAGGATCCGTGGACTTGTGCCACCCACATTAACGGTAAGCAGCAACAAGGACTGATTCTCCCGATGCCCTCATGCCATCATTCACTCAAGGTTGTACCCCTCTCATTGACCATTCCGTAATTTGCCGATCGCAGCTCTCCTCGAAGTACATTGTTGAATTCTCTCGAGCGTTGTCTCCGATGCGTAGTTCTCATCAAGAAGGTGTTGATAGCTGGACAACCTCATCGCCAGGCCAGACGAATGGTGATCGTCGGTATTGTTGCCTCAAGCTTGAACTGCTGTGCCGGTAGTTAGAGCCTCCCGTGCCACGGCGAAAGGGAGGATACGTGTGACCCCAAGCTGTGCTGACGGACGGTGCACCGTACGCGGGAAACTACTTGTATGAGATGTTTGGCATCATCACGAGCGTTCGTTCAGTATCTGGCCAGTGACTTTGCTCGCTGCGTCAAGCGTGCATTGGTCGTCGCAATTACTGATGTTGGCGAAGCACTAAGACTACAGAGCTCAGAGTATGGGAAATAGAAACGTTGAAACCTACACGCCACCCCTCCGCCTCATTCTCGAGCACCTCGAGAAAAATGTGTCGACCAGATATAAACTTGCGTGCGACGGGCGGGATAGCATGTACCTGGTGCAGTGACACAGGTTTCGTGGTCCGTCTTCGCATGATCGGCTATACATATCCCCCCCAAAGCACGTTCTATATCTCAAACTATCTGAGCCGTACGTATCGTCGACCTATCGTGGGTACTCTACAAGTTTTATTGTGAAACATTGTGTAATAATCCAGCGATAAGGAAAGCCCTAATGGCTAATGCCTTGGTGCTCTGGAGGAGTCCCGTCGGTCAAACCTGGTTCGGTTAGGAACATGGTGCAGTACCGTGTACAGCACGCATGTTCAACTATCTTTGACCTAAGATGTTTTAATGGTGAAGAGTCGGGGGTTTCAACACCTCTACGCACATACGTCTGTAGAGCAATGAGACCTACGCCTATCCACCGTTTTTCCGTCTTGGTGTTGTTGTTGTCAGTTCTGCCCACCACATCAATCTAACTTTCGTCCGGTCCGATTCAATGCAGGGTCGAATATTCTGCAATAGTTGACCAACGGCTGCGGTTGTGTATTGCGTTTGATCCGTGGTCAAGGAGCATGGGCCATCACCCGGTCCAAACTTTGGCCTTTCTACAAGAACTCATGCATGGCCGTGGGGTCTATTAAGGCCCGCGCAAATATTTTATTCCCATTTCGTCCGATCACGTCAGGGTCTGATGTTTGTTCTGTTGACGTTTCCTGTTGTTTATTGCGTTCGATTCGTGGTCAAGGAGCGTTCGCCGTGATTCGGCCAGACCCTCAACCAAACCGTGAAAAAACTTGCAGGGATGAGGAGTACGCTAAGACCTGCGCTCTCATTACTTTGTGTTTGCTGTTGACATTTTCACTTCAATCGTACATTCGATTCGTCCCAAGGTCTTGCGCCATGATTCGGCCCGACCTTCGGCCCATCTGCGAAAACATGCTCATGGCTGAGGGGTTCGTGAAGGCGCGCGCTCTCGCCGTGAAGTTCGTTACGCTGTACTCTCTATCCTCGGAACTACTGTCTAAGCAGGTGAGTCATTCGTACTGTACCTGTCGACTCAGAAATATCGTGGGCCCAACTAGACGTGTGTTCCGCTTGCGTATGATGGGTCCGAAAAGCTGAGCTTATCTGATGCTTTACGCTTTCTCAGTTTCACTACGACTGGGGGCTGCGAGCGGTGAAGTCGGTCCTTCTCGTGGCGGGCAAGCTGAAGCGTTGCGACCCGGACATCGACGAGGAAGCTGTTTTAATGAGGGCGTTGAGAGATTTCAACACCCCCAAGGTATGCTGGGCAAACACCCTCAGCGAAACCACAGTTGCCAATATGTTCTCTGGAAAACGAACTGCCTAAGCCACTAAGCCAGGGACTCTCATGAGAGCCTATGCACGAAACCGTTGTCCTCGAGAGCATGGAGGCCTCGACTAAGTACGCTATTGACGAGCAAGTGGTAATGATTCCGCATTGGGGCTCTCGTTTAGTTCTTGTTCTGCCGCACCAAAGGCATAGGGCCCTCAGTAAATAAATGTACCGTCTTGACGAAAAGGCGGTTGCGATTACGGTAGGGAGTTGACAGGCTCTAACTCTGCGACGGTACACACAAAGACATGAAGGAACATGAATGAGCAGCCAGAAATACACTGTTGTGACGTACGGGTCAACTGACAGAGAACGCCTAGTCTTTGAAAGTATGCTCTATTAGGATACCGAAAAAAACAGGAAAACCGCGCTTGAGTTTGTCGGAATGATGAGGCATGTTTGTGTCGGGAACCAAGCGAAAGCAAACGAACCATCCTGTACTCGTTTAATGGAGACGTGTAGACCAACGAACGCACACCAAACGCGAGAACGTCGAGAGGGGTCTCGCTGAGAAGTGAGGAGACATTCGTTAGATGCATGCCGTGATAAGGCGTGTGCCTAATCATCTTGTATGGATCGGCGACTGGAACCAGGGCTTCTAGTCTATATCCCACCCAAACCCCGATCGTGGTAAAACCGAACGTGCGACCCTGTTGTCTGCGTGGGTGCATACACCAACGAAATTAATCGCAACCCCCCCCCCCTGCGATCCGGCGGTATCGGCTCCGCAGTCGAGGAGCATGCCTATCCGCCAGACATCGGTCTTGAAAAAAAGTGCTCCAAGGCTCTTGTGACAGCTCGCTTGGCTTGTTGCCCTTTAAGTCAACCAAGCCAGTCATTTTTCATATTTCATCGCTCCAAAAATACCAGGTATGGATTTATCACTCCCAGGGTATCTGTTTTTAAATCCCAAGGTACTGCCAGAGTCCTCAGTGTCGTCCGTACCGTGCGAACGTCCCTTGCACGCTCGTCTAGTGAGCACTGTTCGTTTCTGGCTCTCCTCGCGCCAAACCCGTTCCAGATTATAAGCGCGGACACGCCGATCTTCCTCAGACTCATCTCCGACCTCTTCCCTTCAATGGACTTAGCTCCCAAGGTACGAAACTATACCAACTTCTCCTCAAGAGTGTCACCACGCACAGCAGGAAACAATTTGCTGCGCCGGTGGAACAGCTCGACCTCGCCGCTGAAAACGTTTCGCAGAGTGCTAGACAGGCGCGTAGCCATCCATTTCACAGTGCCTGGCATGGGAGTTTTTTTCACATGGCCTGTTGTCAGGCTGTTGAGAAAACGATTAAATGCATCTGGGTGCCGCCGTTCTATTTCGGTCCGGATGTCCCGATAGCTCTGGTGCACCTGTTGGGCCCCGTTCGACTCATTTATGTTGTGTTTCCTCGCGGCCCTATCAATTGGCGCTTGGCTCCGAGCATCACTTGCGGGCAAAAACAAACGAATATGGGGAGACATCGCTTGAAGTTAGGTGGACTAGGCGTGCCCTCTTCCCAGGGAGTGACGGGAAAACTGAGCGTCGGAAGTAGGAAATCCCCTTTGACGCGGGTATACGTATCGTAGAAAAATATGCACCAGGGATGCTCCCCGCATAATGAGGTCCATGCCTCGAACATAAAAAGGCTGAAAAAACGTAGTGAGGATCAACCCGATGTCCCAATCCTGTGACCTAGGTCGTAAAACCAACAGCAGTGTGAAGCTCAAACTGTATACGGTATAGCCCCCCCCCCTGAGTCAGTATTTTTGCCAACTAAGATAGTGTAACCGTTGCACGCACGCAGTGTTGGTGTAAACCATACAGAAAAATTACGAGAATAGTTATAAGTATGAACGTATGATCCCCCGGTCTGCTTTGTTCCTCGCCGAAGAGGCGGGGTCATCTTTGCAACCACCACTGCTCTGCGAACCATACTGCCCGTCGCACTTTTGCGCCCTAATATTATCACGACAAAGACGGTCTAGATCCTCGAGGGCATATATCAGTACCGATCTTGTATATTTCGGCTATTTGCCGGGGTTAGAGCCCGTGTGATCCTTTTGTTTTGCACAAGTATCCCGGGTTGGACCTGCATTCTAAGGTAGGTCCTGCGCAGCCTGTCACAGCGACAGGTGATGAACTAGGTGATCCATAGTGAGCAGATGGATGAGACAGCTCATCGCCCGTCCGAAGTTTACACATTTCTCACTGACTCGAGCACCTCTCAGGGAGAGTTCCCCAATACTTGCCGCGGCACGGTCGCGCGATGAATGTACCGTAGGTTTCAACATTTATCTCGGAGCCAACTCTGTGCCAGCATAATCTAACGTTTAGACCAAAGTGAAAAAATTCTGCTACCAGCCTTGCTGTAGCCCCCATTCTACGTATTTGCCACCGCCCGCCCACCCTCCCCCGTCGCGCTCGTATTGTCTCAATGTCACTTCCACAGGTGAACGAAGTTTTGTCAGGGACCTGCGCGAGGGTCTGTGTGGAAGAGCTCTGTCTGCAGCCCGACCACGACTTCGTTGTGAAGGTCGTGCAGTTCCAAGAGCTCCTGGATGTCCGACATAGGTGCGATGATAAAACAACCCTACATCCGGGAAAAGTTCCTGCGAAAAAAGTAACTGCACACAGGGATGAAGGAGCACGTTTGAGGCCTCATTTTGCTCAAAGCGTTTGCGAGTAGCTGAGTACCACCGCAATTTTGTTTGCAGGCTTGAGTGTATATTGCTGATTGCTGTGGTTGACGATGTTACGGCACCGCTATGGAGAGTCCATTGTTGACGAGTGCAAAACAGAAACAGATGCATCTATACATGTACCTTTTTGGAGTGAGATACGGAGGCATTCGTGCGTGTGGTCTGATACCCCCTTCTACGCGTAGCCACTGATGGCACCGCGAATAAATAGGTCCACGTGGCGGCGTTCCGCTTCCACAATGTTGGCGCTAAAAAATACGGGTACGTTCAGTCAGGTACGCTACGCATAGCGTTCGCAACACAAGCCAATCAGCGTCCACGCGGGCCGCTAGATGACGAAGAGGCGTGAATTTATTGTGCGTTGTCGAGGGGTTTGAAACGCTCGTCGAGTCTGTGTACGGAGCACACCCGTCGTCAGGCTATCATTTGTCGCGCTTACGCCTCCTCATCAAGAGATTCGTAGCTATGCCTATGTCCTTGGTGTGTCGAGGGCGTTATCGTACCTGCACCCTGCGACCCAAACCATGTTGAAATCAGGCCGAACCGTGCGCCCCAAACCTTTTTAATGAAGCCGTCTACTGCTTGTCTACCGCCGTCGGCTGTGCCCCCCGTTGCCAGCGTCATGATTCTCGGGCCCGCTGGTTGCGGAAAGACAACGGTATGGAAAACACTGATGTCGTGCCACAATCGCGGCCAAGCCAAACCGTCCACGGTGGCTGAGACTGTCAATCCTAAAGTGAGCAAAGCCACCCACGGTGGATGAAACCTAGTATCTCGAGGTAAGGACAAGCTCCTAACGGCGATCGAAACCATCAACCCAGGAGTGGCAAAGGCAATGGTGGCCCAGACCGTCGATTCTGATACTAGATACATCGACGACGTGTTCGTAATCGTCAATATTAAAGTCGCCTGATCTTGTTGCAGTGTCCCCCCGGCCGCCGTTTACACTTCAATATCCAGGTTAAACAACGACGAATTTTGACTGCCTGCTCATAAAACCCCTGAGCGCTCCGCTTTGGTGTTCCGCGTAGCAATGCTCAGGTGGCCTAGAACCCTCCCTAGTTGGTGTGGACGAACATAACTCCCTGTGAAGATATCGAACACCGCGACACCAATTAGGCATACCGTGTCGAGAGGGTGTTCTGACCTTAATATAATAAGTACATAGTTTAACGTTTTCGCAAATATGTTTTTGTACGCCTTCATTGTGCAAAAGGGTAGGGGTCTGTGGATGATACCGCCTCGTGGCAGGTTTTCCGGCACGCTGACGAGTTTATCTTGCCTAATTGAAGGGAGCCTCAGCGTTCCGTTTCGTTTCCCGCGTGGACCCTACATAGCCAAAGACAAGCCCCCGAACTTCGGAAACTCTTGTACACCTGGGATACATTCCGATTCACCGTTGATCAGGAATGTTTTACCCTGCCGCTATGATATGCCAAGCAGAACACGTATTGCACTAATTTCAGTAGGAAACTTAAAACCTGTTCGAGATAATATCCAGATTCGACTCCTCCCATGCGGTTAACGTTAGCCTCTAGATCGCACGATGAGGAGAGTATCCGTCCAGAACAATGCAGTCAGCATGAAGCTTTCCGAGGTGATGATCGGTTCGAGGTGTCAAAACTATGTCGCCCACCCGTTCTCCTTGCTGGTTGCCAATGTCAGCTCGCACCGCTCGGGTTGTTTCGGCAAGCGGTATCGATAGTCCCCCCCAGCTAAGACATGAGTGCACCTGCATTTTGCCTTCCGAGGCTCGCTACTTGACGGTCCTCTGCCGTACGTAAACGGTTCTACTTGCTATAGCACCAAGCCTTCGACACACTCTGTGGCGGGCCCAGGGCTCGGGGAAGCAGGCAGAGGTTTCATTTTGGTCCAGCACGCTTATTAATATTTGTAAATGCACGTCACTAATCGCGTTCGAGTCCACCATACAATACATCCCTCTGAACGACAATAAACCACCCAGCACCTGACTTTACGAAACACAGGTAAGTGCTACCTAATGGCCTTTGCCTGCAATCAATTTCAAATTCAACACAAGCGGGTGTTCCAGAGAGTCAGGTGCGATTTCTTGCCGGGGGGACCTCACCCAGGGGAACAAACTAGGGTACCCCGATCAAAGCACGCCCCGGTCGGCTTTGGACAGGGGGGATATCAAGCACTCCAGCCGCCCACTACTAATAACCAGCCGTCGGCGTACGCGGAAATAGGGACTGCGTCCCAAGCCCATGTATACTTCCGGGTATGTTCCAAGCTATTCATTTATTTGTATTGGCGGTACCGAACAGGCGGTTACGTCTGACGAGCTCTACGGGTACATGACGCTGGGCAAGGAGTGGAAGGACGGGGTCTTGTCGATCATCATGAGGAACATGAGCAAGGTAACGAGGTGGGGGGGCGGGGGGGGAGGGATGGGACGTCAAGAGGTGGTGGAGAGGTTGTACGTTTTGCCCTAAACCATTCGCCAGGTGTGAATGAAGGTGCTTCACCACCGAGGAAACCTATCCACCGTCGTTCGTTTTGACAGCGGTTTTCTTCGTACATGTAACGCCTTGGAATTGCTCATCGGGCTAAACCCGCACCTCGTAGTCTTCTCTTTACGTTCTAGGGTCAATGGTCGTTGTGATGTACAGGGCTGGTCAAGTAGAGAAGCCCCAGGAACCCTGCGAGTGAAGGTGCCCTGGCATGAGTTACGAGACCACCCACAATTCGAGTGACACGGGGGTTGCCTGGTCGGGGGCGGGTTCACCCCTGCTAGATTACCGCATGAGTATCACCTAACGGTACGGCTGACACATACTAGTTTCTGCTCGGTTGAGCTCATCACGTACAACGTATCAAGCACCAGGGTTCACCGTAAGTGATGTTCTGGTATCTGTAAGAATTGCTGCTGTGGTCGATATAAATATTGGTCGTGTTACGCGAACAAACCCTCTCCTACTGGATCATGTATTTGGTTGAGATGTGGAGCTTCTCGCGGGTGAAGAAGCGCATGCAAACAAGCCACGACCCTTACACGGCACAGTCCCTTCCGTGGCATTGCTCAGTCATGATTGCGTTTTAACACTACATAGGGGCATCGAAATGTTGGTCGGGCTGCTCGAGCAACCTCTCTTCGAGGCCATGCTTGTTTTGGGTGAGGTACTGAGCTCCTCTTCATGTAGGGAGCGCGAAACGTAAAAAATCGCCCCCACAAGGGAATTCCTCTGACTGTGGACTGCAGAAACCATGCTTTCGACGTAGAAAACCGGCGCGCTCACGTGCCCGAGTATCCGTTGGGATGTTTCAGGAGTGGGCGCCATTTGGCCCGCACCAGAAGATGAAATGGGTTATTCTCGACGGAGACATCGACGCGGTCTGGATCGAGAGCATGAACACCGTGATGGACGACAACAAGGTACGATAGACGGCGCCCGTATTTGTGGTGGAGGTGTAGCATGTATTGCTTCTGAGGCTGTCCATATTGAAGATACTTCTCTACTCGCCGTCGGCCGTAGCGTATGAAACATAAAACTAAAATCCGCCCAGAACGGCGAAAAAAAGCTGCAACCCGATGGACAATCCCGAAGGCCAGATATTTGCCGAAAATGGTACTGTGGAATAACCACCAGCCTTAACGGTAATACGGTATACGTTTGAACGGTTTTATTCACATCAAATGGGACTTATACAATCTGTCAGAGTGGTGACTGGTATTCCAACGGTACTAAATACAGAAGCCCGGTCAGTAAGAAGTACGTAAACATAACGTGCTACCACCATGTTTGGACGAAGCACGCAATGAAGGCACGTGTCTCACTGACGGCAAGCGGCTAAGGGGATGAACGCTGCCTGTCCGAAATCCGCTGCTGACAGTCGTCGTATGCTCGTTTCTGTGTCTTGCGAGCGAACGAAGCAATCGTACATAGTACATCCCGGCTGAGAAGCAGAATATTGTCTCAAGCCACCTGTAGCTATCAATATATATATACATATATTCATATATATTGGTTCACTTACGGTGCCGGATAGTTTCAAGATATCAACCACGTAAGGGAAAGCGGAACATTGTCCCAAGCCACCTGTAGCTATCAATATGTATATGTTTTCATATATATTGGTTCACTCACGGTGCCGGATAGCTTCTAAATTTACACCACGTGAGGGAATAATTCCTCCTCTCGTATTTGGCTCAAGGTGATTATCCCTAAAGGACGGTTCACAGCACTGCTGTACCATATTCAAGCTACAAACGTAACCGTGCACCCATTTGCTTTTGATCAGGGGGGTAATTCCCGCATTGATTATGGCAAGACCCCTGACGTTTCTCATAGCGTACCCAAAAATCCATTTATGCGGCCGCAGGGTCGTCGAGAAACCACTCTCTTCGATCTCCCGTTTCACCCAGGCCATACCGTAGAGGTATAGGTACTTCTTGTATATATTATACGATGTTATGGATGAACTATATGCAGTGAAATCATCTTGTTCCCGCTCATTACAGTAGATCCCACCAGGATTAGCTTCCCGCCTCGCCCCTCCCACCAGTCATCCTTCATATTTGCCACTGCCGGACACACTTACTGCCTCCCTGGATCGGACCATGAGTCATCATCTTATCACGGACGTTCTCCAGCACTGTTCGTATCGTGGGTCGACGTCGGCTTCCACCGTCACATAACCTGCCAACGAACGGTACGGTAGGTGTTGACTCTGGTGTCGAACGAACGGATCCCGCTGACAGCGGCAATGCGCATGATCTTCGAAATCCACTCCCTCAAGAACGCTACGCCCGCGACCGTCAGTCGAGCGGGAATTCTGTTCGTCAACGAGGTGGGCAGGTTGACCGAGCAGTGAGTCGAATCATGAACCCGTTAACTCGATGATCTCATGATGCTACCCTTGACACTCCTACGTAGCTTATGGGTGTCAAATTCTGGTGAGATCGTAAAAAGGAATTACAAGAGACGAATTTCGTGTTCCTCTTGGCCATCGCGGAAAGCGCGACACAGCGAGTCAGGGAGAATTTGACGGTGCTCGACGAGCCATTTTGAAGGCTCTACCCTCCGCGCGGTAGACAAAACGGACGGCGTCACATGCGTGTATCTCTCCCCCCATGACTAGTTCGATATCGCGCTCGAAACATAGCTTGGAGTGAATACTACTCACTCGACCCGACTGACCTTTTTGTGCGTCCTCCGTAAGAAACATATTCGAGTAAGAGTTTCAAACGAACCGGCACGAATAGTCTTTCACTCCAGGAGCTCAACCAGTCATCAAACGATATAGCCTCAGAAGGAAAAAGAGTGCGACTCCATGTATACTCCCGAAACCACCGGGGGGGGGGTCAAGGAGGGACACCATGGACCGCTGCTCGGCCAAAAGCCTGGCATTACAAGCTGATGGTCACAGGAATAAAATGACGGCTAAACCTTCATTTTTTTTGTCGCACGTATCCGAGTTGGAGCCTCACTTAGCTCAGCACCGAGCTCGAGGAAACGCTGTTTGTCTTTCATCTATGTTCGCGTGCGTTTTTCGAACCCGATTCCGGTTCCCGGCAGACGGATATTGGCTGGCACCCGTACATGGAAAGCTGGGTGCAAGCAAGGCCCCTTGAGAGCGAAAGGGTTGTCCTAGAAGGTGCGTATGTGTACACTGTATGATTCATGCTACGAAAATTGTTTTTCATGAGGCCCCCAACCTGAGAAGTCACACCATACCAACAAGTCACCCCAAACCTTTGCATTGCAGAGAGCGAAAGTGTAACGCATCCATCCACAATCAAGTCGCATAGGAATACAACGAATGAATATGCTCATTACACGATCGCCATGAGCGTTCCAGCAGAACTACTTTCGTCCGAACGATGGCTGCCCTGGTCGTGGGACGTTTCTGGTGCGAATTCTGATAGGCCGTGTCCCTTGACGCACATCAAGAAGTGTCACCTTGACTTTGTGCTGCGGCAGGTATCGGGTGAATTGTTTTTGAAGGAATAACCTACTGGACACCACAAACTCGGCGTTTACTGGGCCGAGTAGTAAGTTATTCCCCCGAGCCAAAATTGTTTTTACTTGTGGGGTTTTGTCACTTCGACGAAGTCTCGGTATACTCTCCGCAGGGTGAACCCCTCGCAACGCGCTGCTCTTCAAAGAGGAAGCGTATCACCGGTCGGTCAAAGAGTTTCCCACCGATGACCTCCCTCCCCACAGAAAAAAGTCGCGGTAGCTCATTTGTGTTATGCAAAAGCAAGGTGTTTGCCGAATGATGGTGTGGCTGGGTCTCTTGTAGTCTATTTTATGCCTGATAGCAATCCCTACTCCCTTAACGTAGATCACTGTGATATACTAGCCGAAGTGACTTGTCAAACCTACAGCAAGTACTACTGGGTTGGATATACCTGGGCTAGTTTTGGATAGCAAAAAAACAAAATTCTCGCCCCAACTGTATAACTAGTCATCATCTGATTGCTTGTAGGTTTTACACTGTTTTAACCCAAAACAAGTTGAGTTTCGCAAAAATATATATGACCAGTTATCATTAGCACCTAGAAAGGCCCTGGAATTGATGATTCATCCGGAGGGAAAACCTATATGTTGGTCAAAAGCCAGTTTCTACTAACTTTTTGTGAAGCTCGGCACGCGAGGGGCCTCAGAAACTTTCAAAAGGGCACCTCTCTGCCGTGGCATGGTTTCTACTAAATAATGGGGGATGTTTTTCTTGCTAGCCCCCCCTCGCCCCTTTTTCGTCATGTAGCGTATAGAGACTTCGCGTGTACCCTTCCGCCTTCTTGATTGTGGCTCTCCTGTGTCGACTTGGCTTCGGCAGGTCTATTTCACAGATACGTCCCGGCGATCCTTGAGATGCTCAAGAAGGGCAAGCTGGAACCCCTGGTTCCGATTCCAACGACAAGCATGGTGCAGGTGCGACGCTTTAGCCGATGTGTCATGTGTTTCGAGGGTTGCAAGTTGATGCATTCACATTAAATTGAACGCAATTTATTAAGGAGCTTTACTCGTCCGTATCCTTTTATATTGTGTGCACGCACACGGGACGTGCGGAGTGAAACCATAAACATGTTATGAATTTTGCAAACGCGCCGTGATCGTGGTGATGAAGGCGCTTGTACTTTGTTTGACGGCGCAGGAGTGATTTTCTGTCGTCGTGGTTTCCTGTGAGAAGACGCACACCCCCGTCAGAACAAAAAAACGGGTGACCGACCCGCGCCGATTCCATGTCGGCTTCACGCCCCCCCTTACCAATTAACTGAGCTAAGTGAGACCCTCAAACAAGACGAAACATAGTGGCGTGTGTATCTGGCATGATACTGCAAGTCAGAATGATCTGTGATCTGAGGCACGGGTCGATACCTCATGCCGGATATATATTTACCTGGCTGCTGTGAAAGGATAATGTTCAAAAGTGACTCATGCTCGTGATATACATGCCTGGTGGTTGTGACGGGTTTGGCGAAGAATATTGCCCCCGGCTCGCACTAGGCCTGCTAACAAGGCATACCTTGACTAGAGATTAAAGGTGGCTATCGCTAAACACAAGTCGACTCGCTGACGTTTTTGTTGCTGGCCACAAGCAAACTCACGCCGAGACGGCGATCGCGCCACCCAGAATAAGAAACGCAAAAACACAGCACTCCTAGTACTTAGTAGACTGGCACCTTTTTCGATTGTCGGGGGATCAACCCCAGCTAGATGCTTGGGTGCAACTCAACGTGAATCATCGAGAAAATATAGGGTTGGGCCATACTGGCGACTGAAATGCAAGACTCAACCCGCAGAAGGGAGGGGGGCAAAATAAACTGCTGTATGTGATTCTCCGGACTTGAGTTTCGTATATAGGAGAAAGAGAGACGGAAAAAAATGAGGGAGGTACAAAGTGGAAAATAACCACATCTGTCGAGCTTCCACCGTAGTTGTCACCTTGCACGCCCGCGTTACCGTACCCCACTCGAAATTCAAGTGATTTGTTTATGCCAAGGGGGCCACGATGTGAGGCAGCTAGCTATTTTTGATGTGCTGGTACATGATCTGGGGAGCACACTGCATGGTTTGCGTGTGCGGGACAATGAGCTTGCCACACGTGCGAGCTCTTTGATGCAGGGGTACGTAGCACTACGTTCTTGTCCGATTTTCTACATTTTGCTCTGGGGGTGGATTCCGTATCTCAACCCGAAGCTGACTGTCTTTAGAAAATGTGTACGTGTGTAGCCCGATGAGCAGCCCCAAGCCTTAGGTAGGTGTCACAAAACAGTTACTGTCGGGGGACACAAAAGTAAGATCAAACCGGGTAGATCCTCAGTTGTTCGGCCCAACGGTGCAATCCCTACCGTAGCGCGTGTTTGCAGTCAAAGACTGAAACATGCCACACGCCAGGAGAAAAAGTATTCACCAGGGGTGAGCTCAAAATCATAAATATGAATAGTGATTTCCATCCGTACCGTTTCGAGAACCAAGTACAGGAGGGGGGAATCTATCTTCAAGCGAACTGATAGTTCAAAGCACAACCGCGTTTCTAGAAACTGGGAAGCAGGGGGGGGGTTGTACTATTGCCAGGTAAGATGATGCGTAACACATTAACGTGTTCCTTTTTGGTTCGTGTAGAAAGCCCACTCTGCCTACTTCCGTTTCAGTGTTACCTTCTGTAGAAACTATGGTGATGTTTTCCTTCGTTATAAGGCTGGCCTGAATAGTTGCCCCCAGACCCCCCCTTCCCCCTCCAACCAAGCCCCGCAAGTACATGAAACGCTGTTGAACATTCCCTGCTTGTGCTGCTCGCGCGTTGACCGTTTCGCAGGCAGTGTGCCGTCTGCTGGAGGGGCTGCTTCCTTCTCTCGCTGAAAAGACAGCTGATGTGAGGCGTCTGCCAACTCAGAGTTATATCAATCTGGCATGCGGTACCTGCCGTTCGTCGAAATTGACGTTTGTCGCCCTTGTCGTCCGCTTCTCCGATAAAATTCGCCCTACATGGCGCGCGGTGAACCTAGACGTATATGCCGAGGTACAAGTAATACTGCAGGGGCAGCCTCAAGGGGTCGTCTAAAGACTCCTCGCGTGTTGAGGAACGCGATCCCTCAACCGACAGCTAGCTTCGGGATCAACCATGAGGCTGAGACTCGTCGCACGACGCATAGGTCGCTAGCAAACGAACAGACACACTGCAGGGGCTTGCACCTGGCCGAGTCCCTCCCGTGGGTAACTATCGGCTATAATGACGTTTCAACTATATATATTCATTTCAGGACTGCTTAGCGCGTAGACGTGCTGGCCGGGTTTCGCAAACGAACCTCTTGGAGAAGTCGGTTGTTCGTGTCACGTACCAAGTTTTGTGGTATGAGAAGCTTGGGCATCCTTCTTCGACCGCAGCATTGCCTCTAGTATCACATGCCACAAAATATATCAACCCCCAGGTACTGGTTGGCTTGCTCTTCGGTTGCGATGAGGCCCCGGCCTGTGACCCATGAACATTTTAGCCTCAAGCGTACAGTACTTATAGCAGCATACTTCGACGGAGTCAGTTTGCACCTAATGCGTAAATAAACGGATTGATAAATATCTGGGAAGAGAAGTGTACTGCCCTGCAGTTGTTTTGAATGGGGTGGCCTACGCAACACACGCCTAATATTGGTGTAACCGTTGCAATCATGATACCGTAGAGAGGTTTCAACGATTATCGGGTTCCCAAACATCTAGAGCTCTCATTGTATCACCTATTACGACCGTTTGATACTGGTCATGAGATTTAATACTTGCAGGAACTGATGAGCGCTTTGGCCAGGTTGCGAAAATTTCACCCACCAACGGTTTGGGTAACAAATTGGAGAGTCCGATTTGACTACGATTATCCATGGTTCCCTCGTTGGAGTATCGCAACAAGGAGCCCATTTGACTCTCAAGGTTGCCGTTTATCCGGAACCGATGAACATCATTGTACTCTTGCCACGCTGTCTGCAGTCAACCATGAACCGTTGGCACTCAATGTTACCTTCGACACTTTTCCACCCTTGAGACTTTGAAATTCGCGGCTACGCACCCCGCACCCCAACCTATTTTGCGCTCACCCGAGAAGCACCGCACACCATCTCGGAACCCGTTTACGTACAAGCCTCAAGTATGATCGCAGCTACCACAACCCCCTTTGCTCTCCCCGTGGTGTAACTCACTTCTGTAGAGAATACGGAACGATTGGTGCTCGTCTGCGGCGCAATGTGGTCTATCGGCAGACCCCTGTCTTCAAAGACGATGGCCGCTTTGAAACGTCTGCACCAATGTTTGTCGGGGGGAATCCAATAGTAGATGTTGTAAACCTGGTTTTATCTGCTACCGTGTGGATAAAACGTTGGTCCTTACTATTGTACTATGACACCCCACTTGCATAAGCCTTTAACGCACTGCCGCTACAAGCTACCCTCAGCGCGTCTTCTTTCCTCGTACTAATCAGCCTCTCTCTTCCCGTTATCTGTCTATAGAACATGGAGCGAGTGTTCTTGTTTGCGGCGATGTGGTCGTTTGGTGGCGCCTTATCCTCGGATTCCAAGAGCGATGACCGCCGAGCTTTCAGCCAAGAATGGAGACGACTTCTCCCACCGAAGACTGTCAAGATTCCGGAGCAAGTGAGCGCCTTATTTTATTTGTATAATGGTGCTTGGCTAAACAATCAACAAGCGAAATCCGGGCCATGTTCTGTTTGGTGACGAGATCAACAACGAGTTAAGAGTAGATTCATACTCGGCGCGAATGTTGAGGTTGAATACGATTCAGGTAGTGAAGGGTGTATCGATCTGTTGCTGTGGCGAGGTCGCCTATTCGAAATTTCGGCCGTGTTAACGGAAGGACAGGAGGAATATGAACAGGAGTACGCATATCCTGCCCCCCCCTGCCGAGGTGCTGCTGGAACAGGTAATTGAGTTACTGACAACCAACCCCGACCTATCTGCTGCTTGACGTTTCGTCGATTTGATGGCGGTCGCGTTAGTCCAAAGGTAAACCCAGCTTCGTTGTGTCGAGGGCGTATCTAATTATAGTCCCCAGCAAGGTGGCGAGGTACGTACATGGGGCTGAGGGACGTCGCCGATTCCTTGTCACGCTGCCTAGGCAAACGGGCATTGTCTGTGCCTGTGCTGTGCGGGGCAATGCGTTCATGGTGTGCGGGCCAGTTCAGGTTTGTGACTAGATTCGCTCGAAACGGCGAGATCCTGCGGGGAGTTCTCTCAAAGTGCACCAGTGTATTCCTGCGTAGAGGCGTCGGCCATCTCTGTGCCGATCGCGTAGCCCTGAAGTTCCACCGTCGCAGGACACTCAGGCGGGAAAAGTCGACTACTTGCTTGGTTGGTTGCCGAATGCAGGAAATACAACGTGTTTCAATCCTTTGCATTGGAAGGTCGGTCGATACGCCCACTTTCGTCATGCGACTGATGCACTCTAGCGGGGAGTTGTACCAGAGATTTCCGAGGATTCTCATCTGACCAGCTCAACATTTTCCTCACCCAAACCCGGCCCCGAACAAAGCATGAAAGCTCCGCCTAATAAACGATGACATTGGATAACCACCCAACGAATACCTGGTACGGTTTCAACCGTCCCACGGTGAGTCGATATGTATTGGGCAGCGTCTCCGACGGGGAAAAGTGTTTTGGCTCAAACGCGGAACCTTATGCAGCCTGAGTCAGTAGTAACGCGGACGCATGCTGCTTGCTGAGGGTGAAGCTTCGGTTTTCGAACGCTCCCTGCTCGAGGAGTTCCTATGCTATTTGAGCAGCATGCCACCCGAACCAAAGACGTTACAGAAAACTCGAAGTGCAACCCGATATATAATCCCATGGCTTTGGTAGCTGACAGAGAGTGGAGCATTCGTTTTCGAACGCTCCCTGCTTGAAGAGTTGCTTTGTTATTTGAGCAGTATGTCACCCGAACCAAAGACGTTACAGAAATATCGAAGTGCAGCCGGATACATAAATCC
This sequence comes from Postelsia palmaeformis, assembly GCA_037834295.1. NCBI lineage: Eukaryota > Phaeophyceae > Laminariales > Laminariaceae > Postelsia > Postelsia palmaeformis. The sequence continues at coordinate 21,612 of JBBMHQ010027780.1, forward strand.
CATGGCTTTGGTAGCTGGCAGAGGCTGGAGCATTCGTTTTCTAACGCTCCCTACTTGATACGTTGCTATGTTTTTTGAGCAGTATGTCACCCGAACCAAAGACGTCACAGAAAAATCGAAGTGCAACCGGATACATATTCCCGCGGCTTCCGTACAGAGATATTTTTCTACAAAGCAAGATTGGAATTCTGACGACAGCTCCGTCTTTCCAAAACATCTTGGGTCAATTACGTGATAATGCTAGCAGTGGCACGCGACCGTAGATTCCGTTTTTTGTCTATCGAGGTTGCGGTCGAACAGAACAGCCACACTTTGTGTGCTACAATTGCGAGCTCCGAGGGGTCCGGCCTTAGTTGAAAAGTTGTGATTTCCAGCTCTGTTCACACAGGCTTACACAGGTACTCTGTCGAGACTGTCAACTACCGATACTGTCGATATAAACAAAACACGCAGTGAGAGGCCATTTTGTCGATACGAAGCGAAGTTTCGCCGTCAGGAGGATCGAACTGTCCGGTATTGCTCCGTTTGTTTTCTCAATTCCTAGTCGGTTGCCCCCAAGATTGTCAGCTAAGGACGTTGATACTGGTGCTTTTCGCAAGTGACGAATTTCTTGAAGGCTTCCTCACAGCGCCCACAGCATTGGCTGCCAATCCACGGCCAAGGTCGTTCAGGACAGATTGATGACATTTTCCAGAATCTTGGATCTAAGGTCTAGGTCGTATTGCAACGTGAGAGCCGTGATACGTTTACGATACAGCACGCGGTCCCTGGTTTGGACGTTCATCATAGAGATCCCGCACAGCACCCTTAAGAACGGAAGGCTAGGTCATACAAGGTAGGGGTCTACCGTATGATCCGTGCGACGGGCGAACATATTCGCCCCAGACTCCCACTCGTGCGGTCGTCTGTCTCGCAACCAACCCCTACCAGGGTCTCGTCTTCGACTACTTTATCAACCCGGAGAGCGGGGAGGTCGTTCGGTGGGCAGACAAAGTAAGGGCTCCAAACGTGTTTATACGTATTCTTGGTCGTTTTGGTTTCGGCACTTACTCGTACAAAATGAGGTGGTTCGCGAACGTTTCTTCTTGCTTTTCTGAGGGGTTACTACTGCCATTGGCAGAAAAAGGCGTGCTAAGATGGGGGTAGCACTGTGTCACCAACATACTGGGGAACTGCTCAACTTCGTTCGTCTTACAAAAGCTTTCGATGTAGGCCTTCTTCATAGGCCATCGGATCAGTCACGGAGTTAAGAAAAGTATTTATCAAAGCCATGCTTGAGTTATATTTAGAGATCTTCGTGCAAGGATTACCACGAACTACAAGGCGCCCTCCTGTCTTAGCGACATGTTTTTTCCTGTTGCGGTTCGTGCAGGTAGGCACCAAACGCGTCTGAGACTGTACGGGTTTTTCTTCCATTGCAATGTATGCATTGGTTTGTGGGCTTGCGAATAGTATTTCCGTAAAACAGCGTTGGTACTTTCGACGAAATACTCAATTCTATCCAACACTTTAGGTCAGACCCGATGGCACGCGTTTGTTGGTTAACGTTATCAATACGCGTGTTCGTTTATATGCCAGGTACCATCGTTCGAGCCATCCCCGGGACAATCGTTCGCGTCGATGGTAGTCCCGACGATGGACTTGGTCAGGCTCACATTCCTCACCGGGCTGCTCGTAGGAATGAAAAGGTGATCCGTCGTTCTAGGTAGCCTCATTTGATGCAAAATAATACTAGGTACAAGTAATCTCCGCAAACCGATATGTATCGCTCTTGATGGTTCATCGCTGGAAAGCAAATCTGCCGTGCATACAAGGGTTTTGTTAACCATGTTTGCTTGACAAGATGACCTGAAGACGGCCAGCCGATACCCATTGAGCCATCAAAGGTTTTTCGGTGTTGGTAAGTATGCTGTTTGTGACAACGAAAACGCGAACAAACTCCGCAATTCTTCACCAGGGTGCTCGAAGGCATTAACAAGGCAATCATACGACCTCAGCAGCCTCGTTTGCTGCAGAAAAATCCTCGAAAGCTCGACGAGTCGATTTAATATATGGGCTGTTTGCTGTTGATAATTGTATCTACCTGTGTGGCCACGTCATCCTGTGTATTCTTGGTAATTGCCATTGGAATAAGTAGGGATTTCCCAAGATACGCATTCGTTGAGTGGTGGGGTGAGCCACCTAACTCAGAGGTGGTGCCTCGTCAATATATATATCTCACGTTGGCGTGCTTTTTACAGCAGATGTATCGTTTCGCATGGCAGATGTTTATGAAGCTCTTCCCCCAAGGAAGAGCTGCAAATCACATTTGAAACATTGCTGTGATCATTATGCACGCTTGCCCGATCAGTAGTCCGGTGGCGTCGGATATGTGTCGAAAAACTTTGTACGAAGGAAATGTGGCCCCAGCGATAATGGGTGATCCTTCGGTTGAAAGAAACTGCGGATAACCCTTCATGAACTGCCGTCTCTGTTTGTGCACACACCGCGCTAATGAAAGGTCGTTTGTCACTCCGACCAGGCCAGATAACCCCCCCTCCCTCTGCCTCTGCTTCGTCTTCTCTACAATGCGAATGAAACGATAACATGAGACACGTGATGCTGATTGGCTCTGTCGGGACGGGGAAGACCTCTCTTGTTGAGAGCTTCCTCAGGGACAACGCAAGCGAGTCGCTGCTGTCCTGCACGATTAACACAAGTTTTTACACCGACGCGGCAGCGATGCAGCGCCAGCTAGAGCAGCCCCTCGACAAGGTGCGTCTCGAAAGCTGAAAGCCGGACCCACAGTCGAAACTCCGAAAATGCTTCGACAATTTTTGGGGTTGTACGGTTTGCGCCCGAACCATAGTACGGCTTACGACATCTAGTTGAGGAGCAGCCGAAAAAGATGGAGATGATTCGAGCTACGGTAGGCATGGCAGGGTTTGACTGGGATTTGTTTCGAACGGCGGCTCCTTTATTCTTGTACGACGAAAAATTATGGGGGCTAGCCACTTCCATGCTAAGTACCCTGTCAACAAAAACGGAATATAATGCGGTGGTACTAAACGCTCGTCCGCAACCGTCTTCCCTTTCAAAATATACTATCGGTGTACCTATCACTTGCTTAAGGGATGGTTCATCGGGTTGCACATTCAATATTCTCACAATCAGGTTCTGGGTGACTCGCCAATCCATAAATGACTGATGCCATGGAACTTGGAACTTCTCGTGCTACAAGACTTTTGAAATGTGTCACATTCAAAAACATATCGTCTACACTTTCTGTAGCACTACGCACTTGTTTCAGTCAGCCCTATTAGGCTCACGGCTGCAGCACGAACGCACATCAACACCGGTATGACACTGGTGGAGTGTCCAAGTGCTGTAGTGCTCAGGCATACTAGCACGTCCCCGGTGGCTTGGTAGGTTAGTCCGCGTGCCTATCATTATCAATTTGGTGGGTTCGAGTCTGACCGAGTGCACACTCGTACGGTAGGGACTTTTTATTGCAGAAAAAATCTTTAGCTGAACGCGCGAGAGCGTGCGTGAGCAACATTTGATGAACTTCGACCAGCAGTGGGACTACTGAAGCCTATGCGCGATAAAAGGTGAAAGCACGTACTGGGTGGGGGAAGAGACAATACCTATGACAACGGCTTCTCCAGAAGATCCCTGAGAGTGAAACCTCCTACGAGTTTAGCTGATAAGAAAAAGTGAGTATGAAAACATACACGCATCACCTTTGTTCAGAGTCCTCCAGTATTCAGCTGCTGGAACAACACATGCAACGCATCAGTACCAGTATTCTGGAAGAAAGGACGGTATGTACTATTTCTGCCTCTATATGACACCACACACGGCCATGGCCGACTGGGACCCGACTCCTTAGCTGGCAGCAAATGTGATGAGTTACCTACTCATTCCTACGTCAAACGCCGAGGCCCTTTCGCCGAGCTCGAGAGCGCTGAAAACTCTTTAGTGGTTAGAAGCGTACGACAGGAATTACTACCAGCAGCAGAGCGTAACCAGATAGACCTCCAACGCGCATGCTACTCGTATTTTCTCCTATTTTCGGATGGCTCAGGGGACACTCCACGATAAGTGTAACAAAAACACCGTATCGCCATATTCACAGAATGTTGTGGATGGTGTGTTATTCTGGTGATTGCAACTTATTGGCTATTCGGTCTGAAGCAAGACTATATGGTCGTGCATCAATCGCTACCCCTGATCTTCCCGACCATGGAGAATGGCGATCAGTGATAGATATTGGGATTGAACGGCCTTGAAAATATTGCATTTTTTTGGAAAACCTGGGTGCTGGATTGGCTGCTTCTGCAGCCAATCTTTCAATCTTTCAATCTAGACCGAGAATTCAAGGTCACTCAATTCAACTTTTCAACTTCGCAGTATTTGTCATCCCGCCCAATACCGCCATACCACATCACTAGAAGCAGGACTGCTAGTGGGTGTCCGGAAATGCTGTAGTCTTCATGTAAGAATATAAAAAGCAGGTATACGAGTATAAGCCCTCAAACCCGTATCAATTTGGCGAGATAAATTTCGAGAGTCAGATTGTCTCTTTTCGTTCAGAATTGCCAAAAAAGTGAAGATTGCCGTTTGAGTGAAGATTGCCGTTTGAAGGAGCAATGTTCTCCAGTAATCGATCGGCTGTTTCCGGAGGCAATCTGCATCACTGATGGCGATGATTCGTTTTGATTGGCGCTTGGTAAGGTAGCGATAGCTCCTACATTTCCTGAGGTCCCTCGCCTAACGAGATCTCCATGTCAAAAATGTTGAAACTCGCACCTAAAACAAAGATGGAAACAAAAGTAGTACTTAAAACAAAGATGAACAACACCGGGACCCTACTAGGTATACGAATTGATACCAGTGGCAGATAATGATGATATTCGAACGATTTCATGAGCTAAGACGAGCCCTGACAGTCAAAACCGTTTTGTCCGATAAGCGCTGTATCGTCCCCCTATCGCCGCATGAGTCCGTTCTGCAATCTGTCGCAGTCACCCTACCCTCCGACTGTCGAAACTGACCTCCGTGCTGGGCTGTCCGCGTTCGTTCTGCGTATGCTTTGCGGCACACAGCGAAGTGGCAAGACGTACGGACCTCCGAGCTTGAAGCGCCTTATCTACTTCGTAGACGACATAAACATGCCCTTCATCGAGGAGTACGGGACGCAGACGCCAATCGCGCTTCTCAGGCAGTACATGGACTACCGCGGGTGGGTAGCGGTGACCATTTTGCGCGGTGGCAATTTTTCCGAAAGCAAGGAAAAAATATGAAAACATTTTCCACAACAGTATGAGCCTTGACTAAAAAACCACGATGCAGAGGACACATACTACGGTGCTAGGGGTGCAACATATTTTTCGGTCTCCTCCATACTGAAAACCTCTCTTCTTTGACTCCGAAGGCATTATCTGTCCATCACTTGTTGAACTCTTGAGACATCCATCCACGTTGGCCACATTTGTTCCATGGTCAGGTGGTACGATCGCTCTGACCTCGGACTGAGGAAAAACATCGTTGACGTTCAGTTTCTGGGTGCGATGAACCACAAGAGCGGTTCGTTCTCTGTTAACCCGCGGCTGCAACGACACTTTGTTACTCTCGGGTGTCAGACTCCCGGGGATAGCGACCTCACCACCGTAAGCACAGAATCTTAAGTTCTCGTTTTTGTTTTTTTCTTGTTCTGATTCGTGTTGTTCCGCTCGCCCTTGTTCGTGTTCGTGTCCGTGTTCGTGTTCGTTTTTTTTCTTCTTTTTTTCTTGCGCTTGCTCTTGTTCTTGTCGTAGTCTTTTTTCTCGTTCTTGTTCTCGTTCTTGTTCTTGTTCTCGTTTTTGTTCGTGTTCGTGTTCGTGTTCTTCTTTTTGTTCTCGGTTTTCCTCTCCTCGATCTTGTTCTTTCTCGTGTGCTTCTTGAATTTCTTCTTCTGGTTCTTGTTCTTGTTCTTGTTCTTGTTCTCGTTCTCGTCCTTGTTCTTGTTCTCGTTCATGTTCTTGTTCGTGGGCTTGGATACTGCGTCAGTTCTTTTCTTGTTGGTAGAGCTTCATCGTCGGTACCTAGGTTTAACACTTCCAGTTAGTTACATTAGGCAATTTGCGAAGTTCTGCGCTTGTTCGTCTGACGGAAGTGTTTTTTTGTGGCTCGTCGTTTGTGTCGTCCTCTTAGTATGGAAAGAGAGAAAGTGATATATTGCACGACCCACTCATACCTACTAGCCGCGAATTCACCAGCCGGCTCACCGCCCTATCTTCTTTGTTTGTGTTTTCGGCTGCATAACGAGTGCGTGGTTGCACCAGCAAGCGGCCGGGTATGCATTCTAGATCAACGCTGCCTGTTGGCTCTTACTTTTGTGGTCACCCTATGCACCCTCGCACTTGGTCTGGCAACGCAGATCTACGGCGCGGTGATAGGAGGACACCTCAGCTCGTTTTCGTCCGAGATCCGTCGTTTTGGGACCCCGATTCTCCAGGCAACGATAAGCCTGTATCGCGTTGTGTGCGCCAAGTTCTTGCCCACGGCGGTGAAGTTTTACTACGGCTTCAACTTGCGGGATATATCTTGCATTGTGCAGGTGATACAGTTGTTACATGACCAACTTGTATATTTCAACTCTTCCCAGTTATTGTAGGTGTTCAGCTTTTCTTTCGGATAGCGGCCGGCGTCTTCAGTGTAATCATGGGGCTACGATATGTCTGCATCGTGTGAGGCGCATCACGTTCTTGCTTACACAAAGTGTGAACTACGACTGTTGCGGGGGTCCAGAGTAAATAGGACCTACCGTGAGCACAAAAACCTATATATTTATATTTTTCTACCTACAATACTTGGTTCTTTTTACTATGGTCGCCCGTATTTGAATATAACACGGCTTAAGCTACCTGCGGAATGTATGACGTCCAGGTGACGTACTATAATACGCAACCCTGCTGCGACTGAAACCAGGTATGCGCAATTATTAGGAATAAGTTGTCACCAATAATGTGGGGTAATTCCTACCAGTAAACCGCTTCACCACCACTGTTCCAACTAGTTGATGTGACGTTTGGTCTTGAAAAACGATCAAACGGGAGAGAGAGAGTGCACGTGCCAGGCCTGGTGTGGGTGGCTGTAGTTATGTTTGAACCGTTGTTACGTGGCAGGATTTGTCGTTCCAATATTAGAAGGTTTGCTCCGCTGTTGTGCAAAATTATGTGCTACGAAACGATAGCTGCACGTTCGAGCACTTTCTAGAGGCTAAGCGGTTCCCGCTGACCGAGCTCCTCAACCATTACGAATCTGAGGAGGCACCTTGTACCGTTCAATTTGATGGATATATACACCTGGTATTCAATCTCTTGTTATACATGATTGTTGATGAATCGACGTCAATATCAGCAAATGTTTGAAAACTTTGAAACCCGTCCAGTTAAACGGTGATCCTGTTGAACTTCCGGAGTTGTGTGTCGGGCTGACGCTATACCAGGAATCTGGTATACGTTGTTGGGACTGTTCGCGTGAAGATGCTTAGCACATTTGGAATGCTGCCGCCGTCAACCTCTAAGGTAGCACCCTTAAAGTTTCCCTACACACTGCCGTTTCGGCCCGCAACAGATCAACCGCTTACCTTAAAACTGCATTTTGAGGACAAACGAAGACGTGAAACGCTTGAGATAGACAACTCGTCTGCCACTGGAGAACGGTATCATCTTCGCTGATCTGATGATGCTTCTGTTTTTAACGCTGCTGCTACTGCTGTTGTTGCCCTTCGACCCCAGGGACTGTGCATGGCGAGGCCCGAAAACTGCACTTCGCGAAACTGGTTCGCTCGGCTTTGGCGTCACGAGTGCGAAAGAGTTTACTCTGACAGGTAAGGCATCCTCCACTGGTGTACACTATTAATTGTCTGCTTCCCCATGCAACACAAACCGTTGACATTCGCAGGTCCCAAAGCACTTTGGTTCACAGTACACATATATATTTTACTTCGTGGTTGGTGTGTGACAATGGTCTAAATCACGGGGGAGGGTTCTTGTGGGAGCACACCGCCAACATGGTAAACAAGCAACCGACTGTGTAGGGCATGAAACACGGCGCCTCCCTGATTGCATCGCTTCCTCCTCTCCGTACAATATGAAGTTGTGTACCCGCTCATTGATGTACTAGTCTCTTCGACTTTCCCCCTGCCGATAGCAGCATCAGTAAACTGTCAAATGTATCTAACGATGTCCTGGTTCTTGCTGCCTCTTTGGGGCAAGCATCAGTGCAGCCAAGGTCTTCGTGTGGATTCCCAAACGTGGCGCGCTATGTTGTCATACTCAATCTATCAAACCTTTATACATGACCAACGAAGATCACACGACCAAATCCTCCGGAAGCGTCGCTAATGTATTCGTCGAAACACCTCCAACCACTTTTCCCACGGGTAACTAAGGAGAGTACAGTAACAGACGAGTATATCAGTACTCGTATACATAGCAGAACAGCGGCAATACACCGTTAGAGTTCGAAACTCGACTATGAAGTACTCGATTGGATTTTCGTTCTTGTTTTTCAGGTTGATGTCTGACGTCGAAGTCAAGGCGTTCGACGACATCATGCAGGACGCGGCCAAGAAATACCTGGGACTTGATGTAAGCAAAATATGGTGGTGATAGCTGTCGACGAAATTTCTTTTGTGAACCGTGAATGAACGGGGATGAATCAGACCATTTCTAATCAGACCATTTCTAAGGCGTTTTAAGATGATAAAGGATGACGCCTGACATCTTGAGGATCCTTACCAAAGGAGATCCATACGTCACCCGGAAGCTGACCTCAGAAAAAATTAAGTCGCATCCTGATGAGTAATCCTGTGCCCCAAGTATTAAAGATCGTCATTTTTCGGAGCAAGATTGGCATCGACTTTGGGTCAATGGGCCCCATCATTCAGAAACAAAATCGCGGGAAAAGTGCTAATGCTATTGTAGAACGCGTCCTCTTGACCTGGTTCTCGCCATGCTATTTATTGGCATCTGGCAAGGTATACCACGAGGCTGCGAAGTAGTACGAGCGACGGGCACCTGGCGATTAGACTCGAGCGTATAGAAACGAACCACAGCTGACTCTTGCTGTATATAAACATCTCGCATTTTGGCTCCGACCCCGTTTCAGCAAGCCCAAGAGGAGGTCTTCGGGGAAAATAACATATTTACTTCCTTCGCGGTACCCCCAGAGGACCTGGACAAGCCGTACTCGTACCTCCCTGTGCCGTCTATGGATTTTTTGAAGGAGGACCTGCAGGCAAAAATCGAGGTGATAAATATGTACATCCGAACGGCGTGAAACCGTTAATGGATTCATCTTGGGATTAGGCTTGGCTTGTCGAGCAGGCCACATCGTACATTGCGTTTGTTTCTGCAAAGAACTTCCGAAAATTAGGTGCCATCCGTGTTATGTAGAACCTCTCATTGCGTATCATTTGTGTCTCAGAGGCTCTGGCGGGCCATTCGGGCGCGTGGCCACCCTCTTTTGCAATGGTTGGGCATATAAGTGATTAATCGCTCCAAATGCATACCTCGTGAACGTGCATAAAGGCGGCGGGCACACTGCGCCAGCGTAACGCGTCTGAGCGTATTGCTGAATGCGGAACAGGGCCTCTCGTTCTAGTGGTCTACTCCAAAAAGAAAAAACGGGGATACTCTCACCGAACTGTACGTACCTCGGATCACAGTTCAAGTTTTTGTGAGCAGCGAACAGCGTACCTGTTGAACTTTGTGGACATTTGGAAAATAAAACATCAGGTTTCAAGATCGGACATTTTTGGCGAGGCTCACATTTGCAAGCTGTAGGCTTGTGCCACACTACGATCACGCGTACTCTGGATAGTATTTTACCTCTTATTAGGGAGTACACAATCTGACAGGTAGCGATGCAAATTGTGTTCTATGTTTTACGGTCGCCGTCGAACTATGTGGTCTGTTAGTGGGTGCAACGTTTGATTTCATCACACAGCAGTGGTGCCCTCCAACGCAAACTACAATCACACAGGAGTAGTGCCCTCCGACGCAAACTACAATCACACAGGAGTAGTGCCCTCCGACGCAAACTACAATACCATGGAAATGATGTTTACCGCCCGCACCCCCCTTCTCCCCGCGACAAAACCTCAGGATTACAACGAAACGCATGCGATAATGAAGTTGGTCCTCTTCGATCAAGCTATGCACCACGTGGCGAGGATTAGTCGGATATTGCAGGTGAAGTGTGTGCATGTGTCCACGATGGCGTGGTGCCCCTGGCCTGCGTACACAGACGCCCTGCGCCTGTTTTTCAGCAAGTGTTTGCACCACCTCATCAAGGTCAACTTCAAATCGGCTAAACGAAACTGTAACAATGAAGACGCTTGTCACACTCCCGCAAAATGCTTGCAACGATTTCGAAATACTATAGCTGTTTTATCGAAGAAACTCCTACAGCTCATCTGTTGCAGGCTTGGCGTGGTGCATCATTCGCGCGTGCTGCACACGGGGTGTGGCAAAAGTTTTGATGCGGTCTACGAAACATGATATTTACAATATTTGTACGCAGCGGATACTTCGTTTGCT
>JBBMHQ010027781.1:1785-13141 GCA_037834295.1 Postelsia palmaeformis
GATTTTCTGGTGATATTTTTCTGGTCGATTTTTCTGGTGAATTTGAGTCTATGGGAAGATTTTGGTTTCAGATTTTTCCTGGATGAAGCATTTACCGCTATTCGTTGCGCAATACTTGTTGCCGATTCATCGTGCACCATTTATTGCCGGTAGGTGCGTGAACTTGCTTGTAGTGTATGGGTATGTTATGGATTTGTGATCTATGAATCCGACGAATATTGCCGTTTTTCCCTGGCCAATCCTTAGAATAATGCCGTTTTGCCTGTCAGTAAATTTTCAAGAGTTTTTTTTTATGTTTCCAGTACGAGCGACCATTTTTCGAATAATGGTGTGGTTGGAGCGCCAGATTGATTATTTGGGAAGAAGTATATACACTATCTCGCATTACCGTCACGATCTTTGAATCTATAACGGGAGTAGGGGAGTAAAGGAGACTTTTTTTCCGAGGGAACGACGTTCCTTGCGACCTCTGGTATTCTATCTTTTTCTTAATATGGTTTTTGGTGTGATTACACCCCGCAAAATCTTATGATTGCGTTGTCTTTTGTCTGGAGTTAAGGGAGGGATTTTTTAGTCGTCGTCGGGATGAGATTCCTCTCGATGTTGGTGTGTTTTTGACTTGAGATTTGAGTCCTGATTTGAAGATGTGATTCTCGAGTTGCAGATTAAGGTTTTGTGGTTCATGATGGATCTGTGGTATAGCTTCCAGCGGGGGGACTGGACTATTTCTGGTGACTTATAATGAATGATTGATATGATGTTTCCAGCAGGGGGAGGGCTCTGTTGTAGTTGGCTTTGTTTGAAGTTGCTTCGAAAAAAGGGATGTGACGTTGTGCTTTGACGATTCCGATCGGGGGGACTGTCGATTGTGATTTGGAAATCGAGTTGAAACCGTCGTAGACTTCTGAGGAGTTATATGTATGATGTGGCGGGAAGGGACCGTCAGGATGAGTGGTGGGGTTTCTACTTCTCCGCTCTTGGTACGATGCGACGCAGCATCTATCACTGTCCTTGATAATATATTTTTCTATGTCTTCTTCATGAGCGGTGTGCTCCCCTTTTGACCGTCCTCGACTGATACCTGCTCGAGTCCAGACACTTTCAATAATTTGTATCTTTCGGGCGTACATTTTGGGCGGAACGTACCTAGAATATATATAACTGCCAAGGGAAAAAGAAGAATTTATTAATGACTACATGTATGCCTGAAGGTACGCGTTACGCTCAACCTGCAACATTTGTCGTTGCTGACCCTCGAGGGTATGCTTACACCATTCCTCGTCGTGCCTACCGCTTGCTGTACAGACGGCCTTTGCCACGCTCGCGCAGTGCCCAGACGGGGCGCGAGAAACATCTCAAATACGCCAGCTGCGAGTTGTACCAAATGTATCAGTGGTCGACACTGAGTTCGACGAGTAGATAGAGTGACCGATACCCAATTCTGATCGCTACCAGTACGTATTTGTTGCAGACTTCGGTTGACGGCCTACCTTTGCCCCGTCAGGACTGCCGTCGGCCCGTCAAAAACGTCATTTAAAATACTGTGGTTCATGGCTACTACTGCGGCTACTCCCGCCGCTGTTACGCCGCTGCTCTGCTGCTGCTGCTGCTATGTATGTGCTACTACTACTGCTGCTGCAGCGCTGTTCCACTGCCGCTTGTGCTGCTGCTCTTGCTATGTCTGCGATATATTTTTCATGCCGACCACCGTGAACATAGTTATTATATGCAAGTCACCCCCTCTCTCGGTGAGGTGTCTCCGCACTTCAAAGCTGAAATACTGATTCACCTGCTTCGGAAGCTGCACGAGTACCGTCTCGTAAGTGATATTTTGATATTTTGTTTGACATCTCGGCGGGGGTCTCGTGCCAGCGTAGTTTCCGTACGATACGTACCTGTAGTACGCTTTGCTGTTGCTTTTGCTTGCTGCTGCTGAATTTTCCTGCACCAACGTATTCGCCGGCGCTTTGTACTGTCGATTCGCTTGATCGACTGCTGCTGCTCAACTATTAATAACTGTTTTGTGGCTATATCTGCATACGAAGTATACAGAGTAGCACGAACGCCGAACGTCTCTATGTACATCTTATGACAGCTTGCACGTCATTTCATGGACCGCCCCGTGGTTTTCATGTGGAAAATTCCATCGCTTCGACTTCCATGGAAGCATGCACAACTTCCATGGAAGCATCATGGGAAGCATATTCCGCGGAAGCTTCCCTGTAAGCTTCCAATTGAAGCTTCCAATTGCTTCCATGGAAGCTTCCATTACTTCCATGGGAGCTTCCACCATTTCCACGGAAGATGCCACCACTTCCGTCGAAGCTTCCATCACTTCCATGGAAGCTTCCAGCACTTCCACGGAAGCTCCCACAATTTCCATCAAAGCGTGTGGAAGCTTCCACAATATGACAGCTTGCACGCATTTTCATGGACCGCCCCATGGCTTTCATGTGGAAACATCCATCGCTTCGACTTCCATGGAAACATTCACAACTTCGATGGAAGCGTCATCGGAAGCATATTCCACGGAAGCTTCTATGGAGGCTGTGGAAGCTTCCATGGAAGCTTCCATTGGAAGCTTCCAATTGCTTCTATGGGAACACCACTTCCACCAAAACTTCCACCACTCCCGTGGAAGCTTCGATCACTTCCATGAAAGTGGTGGAAGCTTCCATGGAAGTGATGGACGCTTCCACCTACTTCCACGGAAAAAAGCAATAATGCAGTAGACCGTGATATCTGCACCTAAAACACAAATGATGCTCGTAGTTATTTTTATGTTTTGTTCTGTTTGGTTTGGTGTCGCTTGTTTGTAGTACCCCTACGTACCCCTGCTTGGGTCTCAAAAAAAGTATCACGTAGTTACGTACCGTAGTGGCCCCTCTACAGTGCGGGTATGCGCTATAGTACCGGTATGCGCCAGCCAACAATGCCGGCACTATAGCGGTAACCGGCACTGACTACTCCGCACACTGACACACTGGTTAATCACATCTGTACACTACAGCGGGCAACCGGCACTATAGCGGGTAACCGCCACTATGGCTCAAGCGGCACTATAGACGGACCACTATTACGGAGGAATATAGTTAATAGGACCTGGGGTCCACACAAAATCCTATATATTCACCTATTTTTTGTAACAATATTTGGTCCTATTAACTACGGTCCTCCGTGATACTGCTGTTGAGGGAATTTGAGAGCTTCGCTTCGTGTCCCCCTTGTGGCAAGTATGATCGCATGCAAAGACACGTCTTACGGCAGCGGCAGTAACATAAAGAATGCCGGGACCCCCTCCCCCCCCAGCACAACGTGGGAGTAATGCACTACTTGTGGAGATTGAACAATACAGGTTACCATTAGGCGGTACCGAATTGAGGGGTTGTCGGCATCTTATGGGCTCCGCTAATGCACATGGTTTAGTGTCTCCACACGGAACTATCGTTACGTCGACACCTCGTGGTATAGGGTTACGGCCTTGTTCAATATCTCCGCAATACGATATTGTTTTGTGCCCACACTGCGCGAGAGCGGGTTCTCGGCCAGCTTTGCACCTATTCTCCCTGATGTTGCTCGCTTGTTAGGTACTATACCCCAAAACCTGCCGTAGCCCTCAGCAAGCGAAACTTCGAGGGGAAAAAGTTTAACCTTTGCAATAGGACCGCGCTTTCTCTCGCTTTAAGAACGAATATCTTGGAATCAGAGCCAGATTTAATACGCAGGTCTTAGTACAATGCGGCACTGATAGGGGGTGAGCTAAGCTCGACGCACAATCCTCTATGGACTACTGTAGGTATGTAACGAGACGTTATCGAAAACAACACATCGGGGACTTCGAAGATACAGTGGATGAATACTTAGCTCCTCAATGGTTGAGCAGCCCCGTCCGTGAGAACCTTTTAGGCTCAAAAATGTCAAGCGTACTCCCAGTGCCTGCCGTAAACACAGCTCGCAAACTCGAAACCTGCCGAAGCACGCGGCTCTCAAACTGATGCCAGCAGTGCGGCGTGCAACGGCGCTCGTCCGCGAGGCGTGTAACCGTACTCATCAGTGCGACGTATCGCACCGTCAACACACTCCGGTAATAGGAGAACATGCAGAAAAATAGCCGATAGTAAGTGGGGAATATGATAAAATCAGGACTCAACATACTGTGCAGATATTGGAGGATACCTGGGTTTTCGAGTCCGTCGTGGGTTCTCATTACTATGTATTATACTATTTTTCTCACGTACCAGGGTCTATCAGCGGACTCCGTCGCTTGTGTGGGCGGTGGTGGAACCATTGTGTAGTAACTAGGTGTCCTCTCGACACTGCCCGTCATGAAAAAAGTCGAACACGCGTTTACGACTCTAAATATCCTTTCATAGTACGTGCTCGAAATACTGGGAGGGGTACTTGCAGAACATCACAAGGATGTTACACGTGTGTATGTACACAGGGCGTAGGCACTAACGATCTGAATGCCGGGCAATCAGCAACGACAGGCCGTAATGCGTCTAGTTCCACTGTTTTGTGTGTTTGCGGGCGTATTGTTCGTCTCCACAGAGTTAGTCGAGCTGTCCTGTGACGTCGGGCTCGATTTTGTCGATAAGATATCTATGCGAGAACAGCAGCAACACCGCTACCTTACAGGTGGCCGAGATTCCCCCTTGCATATGGTGGGCGTCAAATATTAAATGTGAAAACATGTAGAAACCGCCAGACGCGCCGAAGCGGGAGGTTGTCGACACTTTGTGCACTTGGTACCCCCCCGCGCTAGAAGCCAAGCACGAATTGATTTAGATGGTCATCGATGGTTTATCCCTTCGCCGCTTTTTTGTTTCACACCGATCTTCCCTGTCAGAGTGACCGCGACGGGTGCAGGTGCCCTCGGTACGAAGACCGAGTCCGTTCCACTCGAGGTAGTCCTCAAGCCGCCTCCATCCATCTCGCTGAGTGAGTAACGAATCCCACCCTTTTTGTATTGGTGGGAATCGCTGATAGCTCTGGTTTGGCTTGACGCTGATGTCATCAATGCCTTCACGAAAAAAGCAAAAATTAGCGCGTTGTTCACGCTAATGCGTAGGGGTATCGGCCACTATTTGCTGAAGAAGTCTTGATTGCGCTCTGCCTAACCGAGCCGCGCAAGTCCTTCGGTGGCATTGTAGCCGGAGACGTGGAGTGGGATAGGGGAAATACTTTTGGCCGAAACAAATCTGACTGCCGGGGGTAGTGTAACGAGGAGCTATCGTATCATATGTTCGTTGGAACAGCATTTGTGCTTTACCTCTGGGCATGCCTTGTATATCTACGATAGGTAGGCCATCGAGGTGCGCTTCCCTTCCCCCCTCAAATCTAAGGTATGGAGCTTCTAGAACAAACGTGGGTGCAGACCGCGATCGTAGCATTTGCCCCGACAGTCCCATTGGATAATTATTAATAGTAGCTACCGCAAAGGTTTTTTGGGCGAGCCTCCAATGGTTGCACCTATTGATCTCTCCCAGAAGGACAACGGAGGCGCTCTACGATAGAGGTTCCCCCAACATTTTCCGAGGCTCGTCACGTAAGGAGCTCCATTTCTCACCCGAAAACTGTCTTCAGCAAAAATCAATTTCATCCCGATGAAAAACTCCATGGCCCAAGTATACCGAAATGTCAAGTTTTGAAACAAGATTGGCATTCCGACGATCTCGATCTCGGGTTAAGGAATCCCGTCGTTCAGAAAATATTATAGCACCTCTATCGTAGAACGCGTCAACGTTTTTCAATATTTTTGAGCAGCGTCTGCACGGTAAACACCACGACGTATGGCTGGTTTGGACGAGTCACTCGGCAAGGACGTGCGCACGCTCCGTGTTCTATCCTCTCTACACTCCCAGGTGTGACGGGCTTGTTCGTGGACAGTGGCTTGAAGGACAGCCGGGCAAATGCTGGAGAAGCTATCGTGTGAGCTCACCGTGCCCTGTGAAAAAGATGATGCCCCTACTGTTAGAGCGAGTGGGCTATCGCTGATATAGTGTGCGGTGTGCAAGGAGCACGGCAGTCGGTCGTTCCGGCACTTTACGGCGGTTTCTATGGGTACGGTTAAGACCCCAGCAGAATCGTGGCTGAAACGCCGAAAATCGGTAATACTTCATATATGATCACATCTTGTGTTATAGTTTGTTTTCACTGTGCGCGACATGTTAGTATCGTTCAGGGGCAAACGTTTATGATTGTACCGGTATTGGGTGTATCATCCAACAGTGTGCAGGACGATAAGCTTCAACGTTGATCAGTGCAAAAAACAATCTCGAGAAGAAGAAAACCCGGAGAAACCAAAGCATTAAGGACATTCCTACACGTAACCTCTTGCTGCTTCAATTGCTGCCCTTTCTGTTTCCTTCTCGGTACGTTATGTTTCGCTCGTAATCGTACAGGTATACTGCCATAGTAACGAACAGCGGGCACGCCACACTATCCGGCGTTCGGATCAGCGATCCGTCACTCGTATCAGGTACCTTGCCGCCATCGGTCGGGTCCGCACACAGTACAGCAAGCAGCACATTTTTACATATGTAGCGCCATGCACAGGTGACACCATGGCGAGTGTATGTTACACTATCAACTCCTCCTAAAAATACACAGTATTCTCATGGCTTCTTCTTCTTGGTTTCCTTCTCTACGGCAATGCTCACGAGTGATATCATTGATACACCTCACGCTGCACACTACCGGATAGCAATCGTATTTTTTGTGAATTCACCGCTGTACCCGAAGATCGACATGATTTAACTCTTTGAGGAATGTTTATGGGCATCGAATGGGAAGCATAGCTCACAAGCAGTCCACGGGCAGGTCCCGGACAACCATTGAACAATCCATGGGCAGCCCACGAACAGCCCATGAACGTAAATCCACTGACGGTTGGCGGATATATATATCGGACGGACCACGGGCAGCTCGCTGATCGGCCACATTCAGGATCCCACGGACAGGCCAAAGACAGTCCACAGGCAAGCCAAGGGTAGTTGCCGGAGAGCCTGCAGACAGCCCACGGACAGTCCGCGTGCTGTCCACAAGCTGTGCGTGAACTGCCCATGAAAGCCTATGGGCGTCCAAGGCTAGTCCACACGCACCCCGCGGACGGCCCATACACAGTCCGCTGTTAGCCCCCGTACGACCCCCGCACCGCCCACAGACAATCCGTCGACAGCCCACGAAGAGCTCGCGGACAGCCCATGGATAGGCTATAGACCGCTCTCGGACAGCTTATGGAAGCTCATAGAAGCTCATAAGTAGTCCACGGACTATCACCAGACTGTCCATGGGCTAAGTGGGCTGACTGTAGGCTGTCCGTGGACACAGCAACCCATGGAAACCCACGAACAGCGTACGGACGGATCGCGAACAGTTCACGGTCTGTGCACAGACATCCCTCAGACAGCTCGCGGATAAGTCATGAACAGCCCGCGGACAGCTCACAGACAGCCCACGGAAACACCGTGGACAGTCGATAGGTAGCTCGGACGGCCCATAGGCAGTACGAACAACCCACGAACAGCCCATAGGCAGTCTGCGGACAATCCACAGACAGTCCGCGGACAGGTCGCATCCATAGACAGTCGGCGAACAGCTCGTTGGCAGCCCCTGTACAGCCTATGGACAACTTGCGGAAAATCTTCTGACAGCCCATGGACAGCTCGCGGACAGGTCATGGATAGCCCACAGACAGTCTATGGACGGTTCACCGGTAGATCGTGAACAACTAGACCGTGGACAGCTCCCGGGCAGCCCGTGGACCACCCAAAGACAGTTTGCGGACGGCTTACAGACAGCCCACGGATACCCCGCATTAATGGACAGTTCGCGGATAGCCTACTTGACGCCCCTGTAGAGCCCATGGATAGTCCGCGGACAGCCCTTGTACAGCTCATGAACAGCCTCAAGACAGCGCACAAGCAGCCCATGTGCAACCCGCAACCTGACCATGGACAGCCCAAGAATAGCCCATGGACAGCTCGTGGGCAGCTCACGGACAGCCGACTGACAGCCCGTTGCCAGGTCGTAGACGCCCCGCGAACAGTCCGTCGACAGTCCACGGACAGCCCATGGATGGACCGCGGACAGCACAAGGACAGCTCACAGACATCTCGCGAAAAGCCCACGTAGAGATCATCGGCTACCCGCGGAAACCCGTTGGCAGCCCGCGAACAGCCCGCAGACAGCTCATAAACAGCTGACCGACAGTCCGCGGACAGCCCATGGGAAAAGTAGCCCACGGACAGTCCACGGGCGGAATGTAGTAGTGGTATGGTCGGTCCAGGCAGAACAATATTCCCTGAATTTCGACATCCATATATTGAGTTGTTTTGAGGTGGTCACTTATTCCCACAAGACAAAAGATATAGTCCCGGGCAGCTCTCCTTCAAGCGGATCGAACCATCGTTGCAAATGTTTTTTTTTTGTCCTTGGGTCGGAGTATTCCGCTTTAACGACAAAAAATGGTCAAGATTTTGGAGGTCGACACGGTGGTCGTCGTTTTTGTTTTACACCGGATTTGAACGTATCTCGTCAAGGGGAAAACATCTGTCTCGACATATTTGTTTTTTTTCCTATTTTGAAGCGAGATATGGATGAAAAGCCGTATGTTTCCGGCTCCAGTCCAGCTGTGGGGATGTTAGCGCGAAATTTGCACAATAAATGTACAAAAACTCCTCGAATTCGGATGAATTGGACCTGGATCCAGGGCCATTTTATTTTCAAAGAAAACTCTGTGGCCCAAGAAAAGCGGTTGTGAAAAATGGCGCGCTCATTTGTTTTTTTTTAAGCACTATAACACTTGACGTTAGAGTGCCACAGCAGTACCACTTCAAGTCAGGGTACCCCAGCAGTAACACTTGGAGTTAGACTACCACAGCAGGACAAGAACCGAGACCGAGTACAACAGCATACAAGGTGGCACACACAGCTGGTGTAGTGGAGTACACACACCCAGCGTTATATACCAGGTGGCACACACAGAGCTGGTGTACTGGAGTACACACACCCGCCCACGAGAACCACGCCCGGCGGGTGCCCGACGAAGAAGAAGTACGCCTCTACTACTAAAGGGGAATTCGTTCTGCTCGCTTGTGATGATGTGGACCGTTTGGGTGCCGAGCGTTCTGGGCACCTGGCATACCAAGCCGATGCTGAGTTCATTGACGCAGATCAAGACAGCAAGCTGACTGGCAGGGCGGTGGATGGAACAAGTGACAGGTCTACCCGGCGACGCAAACTCAAAGAGCGATTGAGAGGCCAGATGTCAACCATAGCATTCTTCTCTCCGATCCATGAACTTCTTCCTGTTGTCCCCACGGCAGATTTTCCTGTCTTACCGTCTCTCGCAGAAGACAAAGAGAGCGGCGCAACTGAGACGGGACTGTCACTCATAGACTTCGTGATAGACGTCGGCTTCGAGTCCGTGACTGTGGCGGAAGTCGCGAGGGTGCCGAGCACACCAACGCCCTTGCCGACTGGGTTGGACGCGAGGACATGTCTCGTTTAGACCTCGGGCCTGCTTGTGAAGCAAGCTCCGAATCAGATGGTATCGTGTTTGGTTATGCGGGCGGCGAATCGTCCTCTGGAGATTAGGATCTGAGCGATGATGCAGCAGGGGCGAGCGAGATGGAGCAGCAGCAGCAATAGCAGCAGCAGCAGCGCGTCTATCCTGAGCTATTCTGAAAAAGGAAGGGTTGGCCACCGCCAAAATTCAATTGGTGCCCGTCGGGATTTTTTTGCCAAGGTGTACCGCCGAGACAAAAGCCTTAGTGGAGCAGAAGAAACACTACAACGAGGGAGGAGAAGCGTGGGCATCGTCGCTGGCAGCTGGCGATAGGGAAGAAGGAGAGGATACGGAACCTCATGAGCAAGGGGAGGATGTTACTCGACGTTGTTGCCTGCGGTTCATACTCAGCAATCTGCCGGCATTCAAGAAACAGAAGAATCGCGGGCAGGAGATTTTTGAGGCCTCCGGACATCGGTGCATCTTCCTCTGAAAGTGAGTGTTTTCGAATGCCGGTCATGACGTAATTTCTGAAGTGGTACTGATTGCAACCAACTGGTACAAAAGTAAGTATGTTGTGCTAAGAACCGCTGCACGCCCTCCGCCAATTTTCCTTTTCCAGATATCACCCGGAGCGCAACGCCATCGAGCGAGTCTGGGGGCACTCTAAGGCCATCGAACGTCGCGAGTGCGATTACTCCGTTAAGAGTCTTCTAGGCCGACTCCCTACCTCCCTTAGTCTCATGTCTCTTTCGCTCGTCCGTAAGTGGCCCCGAATTTCGTGGCTCTATGTTGAGGCGTACGCCACGGGGCTCGACGGTTATATGCAATACAGATACTTGAAGAAGTGGACGAGCCACGGCTCATCTACTGATCCGGTTGATGCCGTGTTGGTGGCAACGAGCACCGCCGCATCGTCCGAAGAGAAACAAAAGAATGAAAAGATGGCACTTGCAACGTCGCGGCAAGCCAGGGCAGACTAAAATAAGCACGTAAACACAATATTCGAGCGCTTCAACGCCTCGCGCAAAAGCAGGAGTTCGGGGGCGGTGGACGCCGACGCGGCTCCCACCCAGAGTTGATGGAACGGATCAGATTTTGATGGCACGCTGTCTTTCGCAGCTACAGCGTGCGAAGGTTTAGGCTCGTTGCGATGTAGCAGTGATTTAGCTTCTGCAGTGTTTTTGCACGTAATATAAATACCTGCACTACTATTAATGTATACCTGGCTATAAAGAGTGCCTTCTCGGCAACTCCAGCATTCGTCGGGCATAATTTTGGGTAATATCTTTGCCATTTTTGAGGTAAAACAAAACAATAACAAAATACCCAATTTTTTCGAAAAATGGCCATTGTTCATGGATGTTTTTTTGAGACCGGTTTCGGGTTCCTCTCGGCCGCGCGATTCGGAAGCACTTTACTTCATGCGTCAACTCTCAAAAATGACGGAGAAAGACCCTGTGCCCCCTTAGGAAATATTGTTCTGCCTGGACTATATTACACAAGGACAGTCCGCGAACACCTCGCGAATAGCCCAGGTGGATACCATCGACTTCTCGCAGAAATCCCAGTGGCAGCCCGCGGACAGCCCGCAGACACCTCACAGACAGCAGACGGACAGCCCACGGACAGCCCACGGACAGCCCATGGGAGCAATAGCCCACGGGCAGTCCACGGGTGGGTTACAACAGTCGTGGTACAGAAGTAGAAGTAGTAATATTAGTACTGCAGTATATCGTTTGATTTCGGATAGTTCCCTGTCTGTGCTGATATGTTGATGTTCAAAGATGTTGTTCAGTATGGTGGGCGTTCCGTATATCGTATTGCACCATGGTATTCGTTTTT
>JBBMHQ010027892.1:0-17250 GCA_037834295.1 Postelsia palmaeformis
TGGTACTCACATTTGCTCTTTGCTTAAAGATAGAAGAAGAGCAGCTTTATTCCTTTCGTGCACGACAGAGACTGATACCACGCTCGTGTCTTTCTAGGAAACCCCTGGTTTTCCAGCGAAGATACACCTCCCAAGTACTACAAATACGATCCCAGTGCCTAAACCCAGGTGATTACCGGGCTTTCAACCTCATACAAAGCAGTATCTGAGCAGGTCTGCCTATTGAGCCGGTACTCGTTGGTGCTCACATGTGCTCTTTGCTTAAAGATAGAAGAAGAGCAGCTTTATTCCTTTCGTGCACGACCGGGACTGATACCACGCTCGTGTCTTTCTGAAAAACCCCTGGTTTTCCAACGAAGATACATCTTCAAAGTACTACAAGTACGATCCCAGTGCCTAAACCCAGGTAATTACCGGGCTTTCAACCTCATACAAAGCAATATCATATACTAACTATATCAGCCCCTCCCCCCGCCCTTACTCTGTCCTGGGGAGGCCAAAAAATATTTCGAAGACAAATTTTCGACATAAGTACTACAAGTACATAATACGGTAAGACATGCTTCAGTTTTGGCTTGTGTGTCCTTTTTTTCAACTCGATTATAGCGCCTCCCTGTGTTGCACTGCCCACGAAGCACAAAAAAACTCCCGACCACATAGAGAATGGAAGCACGTCTGCTGCCGTTTTTTCACGAGGTCTTCTCGTTTTTCTGCTCACGCCCCGACCGTTCCTTGCGAGCCAAAATTTGGCAGACCGCATATGAGCTCGGTGCACTCCCGTGAGTGTGCCAAAACGACAGCACTTTTCGTGTCCTTCTTTGGCGCTGACCTCGTCGCTGAGTTTCGAAGATGTGGTTCCAGGCGCTTGATTTCTCGGTTTCTTGCACTGTAGCCTAATTAATGTGTTATTTTCTGCTGCAGAACGAGCAGGAGTAACCCAGAAGTCGTAACGAGTACGTTCCTCTTTCTTGTTGTACGGCAAAAGAAAACACTTGGCTACAGTACAAGAAACAAAAAATTAAGCGCCTGAAACCGCATTTTCAAACTCCAGCGACGAGGTCCGCCCCAGAGGAGGACACGAAAAGTGCTGTTGCCCTGGCACACTCACGGGAGTGCACCAAGGAGCTTATATATTCGGTCTGCCAGTTTTAACCCCCCAGGAACGGTCAGGGCTTAAGCAGGAAAATGAAAAGTCCTCGTAAAAAAACGGCGGCAGACGTGCTTCCATTGCCTATGCTGTCGGGGCTTTTGGCAATATCAGTTTTTGTGTGGGCAGTGCAAAGTGCAACACAGCATGCCTCACGCTTGGCGAGTCTACCGCGACTTTTTTGTCGCTTCTGCGATCTTCGTTTTCTTCGCGTTCTTCGCTTTCTTCGCGTGCTTGCTTATCGTGCTACACTTTTTTCCCCAGGAAAAAAAAGAAAAACAACTCGGAAAAAGCAGAAATCGATTTTGGTTTTTCAGCGGTTTGGCAGGCTCTCTTCCGCTTTTCAACACCGGCTCGGTAAAATTCTTTTGCACTACTTTTTCAATTTCCGATTATTTTTTTCTTCTTTCGTTTCGTGTGCGTGCGTGTACTCGGAGCACACCACCGCAGGCGAGCCCGGCGCCCTCGCGGGTGTCAGGGGGTGTTGATGGCAGGTAGAGGGGGGGTTACAAGGAGCGCGGTCGCCGTTTTCGTGGCCCGGCGTCTCGCGCGTGCCTCGAGACACGAGGGAATCCTCGAGACACGAGGGAAGCATGAATGGTATCTATAGAACTATATAATAAGTGTGTTCGGGTCTATAAGGGTCGTTCGGGATTGCAAGGTAAAAAAGATTCAAGCGGTGCTTATTTTTGCGACCAAGCTGAAGTTCACAGAGAGACCCACGCAGGCTGAGCACCAACATTGTCGAGCCGGCGAACAAGGGTCACGGTGAGCACCAGGCTTCAAGCGGGGCGGGCGACGGGGCTCACTGTGGAAGAGAGGGAGGAAAGCTTTACCCGGACCGAATCGGTGGCGAGGCAGTCGCGAGAGGAGCAGGCGGCGTACGAAGCTGGGAGAGAAGCCCCGCTGTTAGACTTTTTTGTTGCGACCGGTGCAAGGTGTTCGAATCAGGCAAAAAATTATGACGTGAGAGGGGACGTTTTTCTTCCTTCCCGGAATCTCGGTTTCATTTTCATTGTTTTTGCGGTGCTCCTGCTGTGCTGTGCCGTGCCGTGCTTTTTCTTTCGTACATATCGGGTACATACATCATATAATGAAAAGAAAAAAATAAGCACCCTATACCTGGGGTACTTACGTACGTACGACATGCGGCGTCCGGGTTGTGTTCCTGGGTGGAGCATGGAGCTCTTGGCATTTGCAAACCGCCTGTCTGCACTTAATTGTTCGGGTCGTCTGTTCCGTTTCATTATTCTTCCTCGTGAGTGAGCGTAGCGAGCGGACGACGCGAAGCGTATGTATGTGGCGTCCGAGCTGTTTTTTCCTCAAGCATGGCGGCGGGACTCTTGGCATAGTCAAGTCGGCAGTTTGCAACTATACAATCATAAACAAACAGCTACATTCAATCATGGACGTCTGTCCGCTTCGCATCATTTGATGTGCGTTTCCTTCCTGAGCGAGCGTAGCGGGCGGCGTATGCCGCCCAAGGAGCGAAGCGCCTCTTGCACATACATACAAACCAGGTAAATATAGTCATACTGCTATAAAAGGCTTAGCTTGGGTAACAGGCAAGTGGTTAAACTTGTACCAGTAGCCTAACCGACTAAGACCTTAAAATATGGAGTTGACGGCAGGACATGGGTCGTATGTCGTGAGTTCGAATTTCAAGTCCATCATGAAGACACTTTCTTTTAGAAGAAACAAATTTCCTCATGTCAATAATCTGATAAACACTCTTCTGGGTCCCTAAATATTCTGCGGAGAACTGCGGACTAAGCACGTACGACCCCTTTCCGAAGGGGGGGAGAGTGTTATAAGGCGTAGATTGGATGGGCGATTGGTTAACCTTTTACCAGTAGCCCGACGGACTTAGACGGAGTAAAAAACAATCTTCGACGTTTTTGTTTGACAGACACACAAATAAAAAAATGAATGTAAGCGTGTAAACAATGTTTGATACCCTGTGCCCGTTCAGACCTGCACAACGAAGCCTACCTGCAAGTTATGTTCTTGTTTTGGCACTACTACTACTGCTTTGAATCAGGCCGAAAGACCTGTAATTATCTGTGGATTCAGGTATTGGGATCGTGTTTGCAGTACTCGTGAGGCGTGTCTCAGATGGAAAACCAGGGGTTTTCCTAGCGAGGCACGAGCCTTGCTTTTTTTAGTCTCTCCTGGTGCTCGAAAGGGGTGGAGCTGCTGCTGTTGTTCAATCTCTATAAACACACGACACACGTGAGTACCAGCGAGTACGTGCTCAATAGGCAAGCTTAACAAGGGATACAAAGTGTCCCGACCTTGAAGTTAACAAGCAGCGTCGTGCCTTCTCCCTTGGCTGAGAGAGTTCTGCCGTTCAAGACAAGACGGGCGTTCCCACTCTGCTGACCGCGTTCTTCCTCTCGTGGCAACGGGGCGTTCGCACTCTGTCGAGGGCGTTGGCCCCTTACGATAACCGGCCAAGCCGTGGTCTTTAAGGCTCTGGTGTCAAATAATAAAATAATCCGACCATGAACTTGATATTTCCGAGCATCGATTTCATCTGGGGTGAAGAAGTTGGCCCATCCAAACGACTGAAAAAGGGGATCATAGGAAATGGACAGTGCGAGCTGTAGGGTTCCACAGGAATCGCGAGGCGTTCTTGGGGGGGGCGATTCATAGCAACAATCCCTTGTGAAAACCAGCGTATCACTTGATGCTGCTGTAATGTGGCGGATCCCCCCCCCTCCACCCCCCTCCCTCTGGAGGGCCGAATCGGACTAATCGGAATAGTGTTGATCCAAGGTTGGCCGTGATTCTGTTTCGTGATTATTTTCCCGGGCGTTCCTGGTGCCGTAGAGATACCACGACTGACATGCTCGGGGGGAGGTGTATCCAAAAATACTCGATTGCTTCGTGTTGTATGGCATGGCGTGGCGTTTTCGTCGGGTAGTAGGGGCTGGCTCGTGTGACGCCCTGGCGTCCTTTTTACATACCAGGTAGCTCTGAAGAACTAGCCCACAGTTCTCCGCTTCAGATATCGGCTTAAGGTTTCTATAGTAGCAGTTTTATATTTTTATGTTGCTGCTGCTTCATTTTTTTTGTAGGAGATGGTTCGGAGGGAAGTGGAAAGAGACGCGGCCCGATGGTACTGTATGCAATACGACGTTTTTGCTGGGCGGGGGCTGGCTGATGTGACGCCCTGGAGTTCAAAAACAATTGCACTCAGGTCTCCGCTTCAAGGTATTCGCCTTAGAGTTCTATATATACGAAGTAGTGGTTCGAGACCTTCTCCAAACGAAAACCCTAATCGTACGCTCTTAGGAATAGAATAATATGCGCGTTTAGCGCATTGAAAGGGCTTTTTATATTGATCATTTTTGTAACGACGACTATGTCGCAAGGAGGTAACGCAGTCTCGTTCGACAATTTCCAGTCTCCGGAATGGTGCCTGCCACGAATAACACTTCGTGTGGATGGCCTAGACGAAAATGCGAAGTATTCCGAGATAAAGGCAGTTTGCGCCGTTTCTCGAGCGTGTCGTTCGTTCAGACCGGCTTAGTGTAAACACCATCACATCGGCTGCCCTCGTAGCGATACTCTGGGGGAACACGAAATAATGGGAGAACCGAAGGCGAACTTCGAGAAATTTATGGTGGATAGTTGAGGTTGTCCGGAAGAGAGATGAAGATGAGCACACCCCGCCTAAACGGTCGCGGTCACTCCCGCCCGTCGCTGGACTCCAAGAGGCCGAAGAGGGAAACAGAGAGGTTGCAGATTACAACGCATGCCGCGTGTACATACTGTAGCGTCCGATCTGTCCAGGTCGCCGTGACAGTCTGGCGAGAGCAAATGTTAGTTAGTTTTTCAGAACATTTCCCAGATAGGCATCTGAGCGCGCGCCGATGCTGCTGCCGTTGGGGCTGTAATTAACCCTCAGGATGCTCCCCGATATGACGCGAACCCTGACCCTCCAGCCCGGCCTCGATACATTTACCAGAATTACTGCGGCTGGTGGCTGTCAGGGAACATATTGGGTCCATCCTCGCTTCCGACCATAGGTTAGCAGTACACATATATAAGGTGTGAAAGAGCTTTATGTAGGTCCTGCTGTTTGTGCATAGGCCAGCAGTGCCAGCGGCACGAACAAACAAGATACGGCAGAGCTTCGTGTTAGCTCAGGAATATGCAGCTCTTCATATCGGTTGGCCGCTAGCTGGCCTTCCCTCCTTCGAATTTTGAGCAATTCTTCCGAACATTCGATCCATTTGCATTCTTCCTGATACAACATGCGAGCCAAACTTGTGATACAACATGCGAGCCAAACTTGTGTCGCTGTTAGTCTCCTGGCGTTACGACACTCCACAATCTCGAGCCGCAGTCTTTTTGTGGCGGTGTCATTTGCCATGCCCTCGACCTCCACTCGATAGTTCCGCGCTCTTGCTCTAAGCTTTCTCCGAAGTGAATGTCCGAAGGAACGCGCTACTGGTGGCAGCAGCTATTTGTTGAAGCGCCACCCGAGGAATCAGTATTCTCAAAAGAGTCTCCTGACGAGGAGCGTACTGGGCTCCAGATCTGGCCTGACAAATTCGCAGTTCCACGAGATGGTGCTCCATCTCTCAGGAGATGGTGCTTCATCTCAGTTGGCGCAGATATCTCTTGGATGTAACCATTGCTCCGGTCGGCGTCGGTGTCACGACTTTCTGATGCGTAGTCCCTGGGACCAACAGGTCGCAAACAATGCCAAACGATCGTTCTTGGCCGTCCGATGTAGCCGTCCATCCTGTACACACCAAAGATGGCCGCGGTAGTCTCTCATCATATTTTGTGCATGTTACCTCCTGTCGATGGCCTTGGTATGCTATTAAAGTTTTGATCTTGGACGCCTCGGTGATGGCGCTGATGCAGCTAAAGCGTGTGACGGATGTCCTGTACTACAGAGGTCCTCCTCGGTCTTCGATTTTTCACCCAGTACACGAGGCTCATAACCTGTTGAAGCGCACATCATGCAAGCTTGATGTTACGACAAGCGTTAGGGCCCACCATGTGGTAAAATCCCTGTCTAAGTATTGAAGTGACGCGGTACCTGTGACAATCTAGTCTGGTATAAGCCCCCTGAATATATAAATATCCTAAGTCCGGAGGCAAACTAAGACAGAGATAGTTTTGAAGTTTTAAAGCGATGCCATGAATACTGCTGCACGTTAGCGTAATACCTAGTACCAGTACATAATACGGAAAATGTGTCTTAGAGACAACTCAGTGGCTGGAAAAGTGGGATCTGATCAAACATGTTGGGAACTCAACAATGGTGTTCAAATATAATACCAGGTAGATAGTAGCTAGCCACGCTATCTATGGCAACACGCATATATTCCTAATTAAGCTGACAAGACTTGTTGTTTATATCGTACATGCACTGGGCTCCGATTAGGCGAGAGCACAGTTTTTCTGCAATTGCTATTGATATGGTTGATTTTATTGTTTTTGGTATATATAGCTGTCCAAATGTTTTGTTCTTGATGTCAAGTGTTCTGTTCCCACCGACGTTTGAGTATTACGCCTATCCCTGACGGTCGCATGCGGAGTCCACGGTTGTATTCCTCGCAGCCCTCTCGAGTTCAGTAAATCAACATTTCTGCTGGGTCACATGTAAGCAGTGTACCTCGTATTCCTGCACCGGACACCGAACCTTCAACGGCCTGCATTGGCACCCATCCGGGGACCAAACGTTTCAATAGTAAACAAACGTTTTGTGTCCAAAGACCTCAATAAAATGCCTATCATAAATTAAAACAGGTAACAGACCTAAGTATACATTCATTTCGAACGTTGCCCCCTATAGGCAGGCATGTTGCCCATGTTGAAAAGGAAGCATGGAAGAATTCACCAGCCAAGGCGCTACACAGGCACGGATAAATCTGACGCGGTAAGTACCCTCAACCTTTGCGAACATGTTGCTGGCTTGAACTGACTATCCCAGCAGTTTTCTGCGTGGTGTAGAGTGAGGATGCCTCTTTCAACGATGGTGTTGCTTCCATGCGAGGCTGGTGTTCTAGTTGGACTCTAGTCGGTACACATACTGCTGTAGCATAACTCAGCTAAGTCAAGCCGTCCGCCTGAAATCACACGAGATAACAACTACGCAACGCCCTACCTTTTCCGCTGAGGAATCGACCCACGCTCTGCATCTTCTGTCCATCCAATCCAGACCTGGAAGACACGTCGAAGCAACGTGATCGACAGGTGTTGGTGGTTTATATTGTGGTATTGATATCGGAACTGGTCAGAAATATTACCAACACGCGATGTTGTAACTGTTCATCCATCTCATGTACTGAGATCTGAGGCCTCGCCCTTCACATCTACTGTAACGCAACACCTCTAAGTCGTCGTCCGGACCGTTCACGTGAAAGAAGAGGCCAATTACGTTGTCAAAAGGATAAGCACACACTCCGTCACGGCAAAGCTGCGGGCATTTCACCTTGGGCAGCCTGCAGTAGGGGTTCCTGGGCTCGATCTGTGGCAAGGAGCCGGGTGGTGGCTGATGATATGCCAAATGTATCGCAATGCACACCCCACTGTGCGAACTCACTTTGCTATTGTGCTCTACAAGGTATCAAGACACCAGCGGAGGGGTCTGGGTTGAACAGAAATTTGCAAGCACCAAATACGTCGTTCACCCTTTCAGAGTTGGTCTGGGTTTCGATCGTGGTCCTGGCTGTAGGTCCTGGCCGGTGGCCCTACCTGGTCATCACGGTTGGGCAGCAACGAAGGGCAGGACAACCATCCTGAGTTCGGCGCGATGTGTCGGTGGACACCTAAAACCAGTCTGGACTTTAGAACCGCGCTCTCCACGCTCCCCGCGAGGACGTCGTCTACAACAAATGTGGGCACTGCCGCGGCACAAGCTGGAAACTCAGATTAGCCACACCATGCCTTCCCGCTCATATACGAGCGAGGGGGTAGCTATCTGCGTCAACTACTTAGCATCTGCCGAAGATCTTGCATGCACGTGCACGGAAAGCAACAGCGGCTTGGAGACCGCCCCCCGGTTGCGCGCCCAGGCAGACTATAGCACTGCTACGACCAGCGATGCAGAGCTCAGTTTCAAAGCACCGTCACGCGGCCGGCCGTGTTCGATTGGGTGATTGCAAGGACAAGCCTTGTTTACAACCATTGGGTCGGCAAGGCTGGGTATCAGCCGCAGCAGGTGGAGGGTGTCGGAGGAAACGCTTCAGATCCAAGACGGCCACCAAGTCGTTGGGATGTACCAGGTATCGCTTTAGAACCATAAGTGGCATACCCCATTCATAGCAACTACACATATAAGCTGCTTGCGATGTCATTCTACCATATGCCTATTTACCTCTTGTTGCGTTATTTGTTCGCTGCCGCTAAAACATCAAAAGTAAGTATGAATTCGATGAAGCATCCTGCCCCAAAGCAGGGGGGGCTCACCCGGGACGATTGTCCACGTCGAGTGCGCGCTCAGCGCGGGGTTAGGCTAGGCTTGAGGTCACTTGTCGCGTCTTCGAAATAACTTCCACGATAACCCGACCAAAATTGCTGGAACCAACTTTGTATCAACGCCCGTCCCATCTGATTGTGCCACGATCTAAATTTTTAGTTGTTTTTGCGCCGCCTCAGGTCCTTCAGCGTGTGTACCAGTATCAAGTCTTGGACTAATTCAGGCCACCTGTCCCGATCGGTGGTCTCACCTCCACTTCGTTGCGGTTTCAAATAGGCCTAGCTCGCAAGGTCACTACTCAAACTTACCACCGGTGCAGTTACAGCCGTGCGGCACGCAAGCAGATGCATCTTAACTAAATACCGGTAACTGCGCAAACTCGATCACGGTCGACTAGTGAATGTCACTGTTTCCTCTTCCCGATCCCGACCCGGGTGCTCGTGGTCGACCCAGTGCTATAACCCCTTGATATGTTTTGTTCGCCGCCGTGCCTGCCAGCGACTTGCTCAAAAAACCTCTCACGACATGTAAAAACATGCGACTAAACGTTGATGGTACTCGGTCCCACCACCAACATGCGAATTACGGGGTGACGACCAGCATGCGCTCAAAATCAATCCGTGGTTGGCAGTTGGGTCGGGCTGAGCCGCCACTACTGCTGTGGCTCTATCCTAACAAACGCTAGACTGTAGAGCTCTAAGATATGTGTGCCTGTACACCTTGACTCCTTGGTATTGTCCACTGCAGTTGTACTCAAATTACCGAGTTGCAAACCAAACTTTTACTTCGAGGCGCGACTTTCCAGCTCTGTCCAGGCAGTGGCGTCAGTGGCGTTATTAACCCCCACAACCGTTCCACAACCGTCTTTAATGCCGTCCCACAGCAGTCGCGTTCGCACGTGCAACAAGAGTACTTCGTAAATACGTAAATCAAGGACTCGTCGAAGACGCTCGCATCGGCGCAGGGCCACTTTCTGCCCGCGGTCTTGGTTCCGAACTAAAAGCGCGAGGTTCCAGAGACTTCGCTCGAGCGCCTGTAGCACGAAGGGTGAAGAAGGCGGGGGTCGGGGCTGCTGAGATATATGAAGTAGATGTCTCGCGGTCGGGGAAACTGGGCGACGATCGATAACGGCTTGGAACAAGGACCTCCCCCAACATTGTTTCGCTATTGATTGATGATTTTGAGTGAGTTGCTGAGACGATTAGTATTTCGTGCAACACCTGAATATACCGTCAGGAGCAGAAGCAATAGGTGTATTCGGCAAAGGGTCTCTAATCGACATTTGTCTAGTGGGTCACTGAGGGAATAGTATTGCTCACAATAATGGCTCGACGTCGACAACGGAATAAATAATGGGTGCCGGTGGCGCTCATCGTGGTCGTTTTGCCATGGCCACACCGTATATTGTTGCTTATATAGCGTCCTTGCCCCTGGCGATTGCTAATACTGTGCCCCACGAAACGAGCGCAATACCACTTTTACAGATATCCTATTAGCAGTAAAACTTACTGTATTGAAGTACACCAGAAGATACATGTGCTTCGGGGAAGAGGTTCACTTGCGTCGCCGCTGACACAGAGTGTAATACAAGGCAAGGTCGGCGTACCTTGGCGTCAATTTTCCAACCGGCCTCGATGAATCTAGGCCCCATCACCGCCTCCCATAACTTGCGCGGACCCGCTCCGGAGTCCAAGGAGCACATCCTCCACGACGTCGATGATCGACGTCTTTCATTCCCCATGGAATTGGCGCCACCCCTCTTTGGTGTTGCGACCGTTCTGTTGCGTGATTCTCTTGCTGCCATCCCGACGCGATGTGTTCGCCATGGTTGGCGGCGAGTCCCCCATACCTCGCTGGCGTCCTCCAGGAGGCCCACGAGGCGGTCGCGCAGTACTCTGGAATTAAACAACACCAGTGTGTTTTGGGCAGAGCTCACACGCTTATTTAATGTCAGTACATGACAGTTCAGTCGTTCGTGTATCAAGTACAGGATGACATCATGGACAATCCGTCTCGAAGTCTCAGAAGCTCTGAATCTGTTCTGGTTCTCTTCGATGTGAGTGCTCAAGGGTCGCTCCCAAAGCTACGTCAGTGGCGAGCCATACCAGGTACTGAACATCGACGACACGAACACAACCGAACTTCATACAGTCATACTATGGGGGCACGGGACGTAATGGAAGCAAACCGTTCGGCTTTGTGAAACCAAGGAATGAGTGTCCCAACGGTAAGCGGCACTTTTGTACGTCTACTGCGAGCACGCCACTGCGAGTCATAATAACAATACTGACAGTGCCCTAGGCCACTATTGGTACGCGACCACAATTACCTGGCAGCCCACGCCTTTTCCGCTGGAGTCGATAAAGGACCGGTGACCAGGGAAGATAAATCACAATTTATCTCACGAACATTTTTTCCACCGCTACCCACGCTCACTTCCATGGACCCGGGCCCGCTGCCCCCTCCGCCGTTCCTTTTACCACTTCCCCCTCCCGCCCCTCCTGCGTTCCTCATCCGCTCCGCCTGTTGTTTCTCCCGGCCACGCTCAACGGCCATGGCACGGTACGACTCCTGCGCGTGTAAGAACGTCACCACTGCATGCCTTAAGGGTCCTTGAACGGAGTCCTCAAAGCAAGCACGAAACTGGTCCCGCTCGGCGCCCGTAAGAGATACGGGGCAATACGGTCTGCCGTGAATCTCGCGATGGTCCGCTTCGATACAGCGGAGGAGGCGTTCTCCGACGATGTAGAGCTCTTCGCCCACCGCTGCCCGCAAATGCAGCATGAGTCGAGGCAGGTCTGGCACGTCGCTGGCGCAAACAGAAGCGCTACTGCTGATGCTTCTGAAAGCACCGTTATACGCGGGATCGCTGTCTCCGGATACATTTTTCGACAAGGGGGCGCATTCGTGAGACCGCGTGTCGACGAAGATACCGCGATTAGGTAGTTCGCTGGTGTTATTTTCAATTTCAGCGGTTGCCTTCCTGGTCCACTCCGCAGCGATGTCACCCGAAGACGGAGCAGCGCATAAACCTGAACGACTCGAGGAATGCCTCGACGAGGCCCGAGTCTGTGTGCCGGCGTGGATGGTTGTCTCCTTGTCGTTAACCACGATTGCTTCTTGGATGGAGGTTGTCGGGGGTACCTTTATATCGCATTGGCGTGCATCCGAGGTTTCGACCGGGCACTCCTCGTCGACACCGGGTGAAATCACCTTCGGCATCTCCGAGGCAGCAAGAGGAGGAGGGATATTGTCGTTGCTGCTATTAATAGCTAGGACTACTCCTTGCATCTGCGCGACAGCAAGTGGAGCAGAAAGACCGTTGTTGCTCCTTACTGGGGCTTCTGACCAATCCCATCTCGTCGGCGCAATGAGGCTACATCTTGCCTCTCCAGCCCCTGCCTTAAGCGCCATGGTCTTTGTTGACGATACCCGCCTCACTGACAGTGGACCAGGTAAAGCGTTGGTCTCTGGTGACCGGGCGGAAGTACGCCTTGTGTCAGCCAAACGAGCGAACGCGAGCGCGACTTTAATGCGTCGGTCGTGTTCCAAAATAGCATCGACACGCCTAAGGCCTAGGCAGAAGGTACGGTCCTTTGCGGCCAATGCCAAGCTTCGGGCGGTGTCGAGCGCTGCGCGTGTGGCTTCCATTTCTTGTTTGCCTTCGGCAATCTCGGCCTTCAGCTTCTCTGCCGCTGTTCTGGAAGAAAATACACAAAGGAACCCCTGGTGATGTTCCCCGCAGCCTTTCAAAGTGAACATGCATCCTACTATTAATAACACACCCAACTACTTCAACGCGTGCACTGATATATTGGGCTCATTTACGTTCTACAGAATACCTGGGGGCCTCCAGTGCGTAATGAGATCAACGTCATCGCTAAAAATGGCGTGTGTGCGAGATCTTCTGTATCGATGCAGCAACTTGCCGCCTAATAACATTGCTGTAAACGCGTTATCTATCCCTGCGTGCGCGGCCGCAAAGCCGTGCAGTGAACCGAACTACGCAGCGAGAGTCTTACCTGCGCTGGACGAGCTCAGTCTCGGCGCCTTCCGCCTTCTCTTTCGCACATGCCAGCTCTTTCTCAAGTTCTACCCTCTTGTCCTTCGATGCCCTCGCTACATTTCCCCCTCGTGCAACCCTCGCCCATCCCCAAAAACACCACTGTAGAGCGGGCGATCCTCGATCCTGTGCCGCCCTGGCCACCCCCCCTCGACGGCTGGTGGCCATGACAGCAGACTTGGCCACTCGTTCACGGGATTCCCGCAGAGCTTCGTTTCGTCCCCGTTCGCGCCTGCAGCGAGCTTCGGCACCCAGAACGTCTGCCTCTAAGGACTCGATTTCGGAGGAATATTCTTCTTGCCGACGTGCTAGCTGTCATGGAAAGCGACAGGGAGGGGGGTAGGGCGAGCCGGGGGGTTCATGAATGTGAACGCCGACGGGGTCCACTGTAGAGATGAACTGCTTGTCGTGCCCGTAGTTTTCCTCCTGGTCAATTGCCTTGGCAGGAAAAACATAATTGGTATACTGTACAAAATGATGTTTTGAGGCGAACAAGCGCCTGGGACTGGGTTGCCGACCGGGATGGCTACGAGCATACACGGCTACTGCCGTGCTAGGCCAGAGCGCAGCGTGCCTTTTCGGAGTGGATGTCGTTTGTGGCCCCAACCACCCAGGCCCGTAATGTTCTTGCCAGCGACGCGTGCTGGGCTCGACCCAACACATGAAGGATGCGACCCGCTGCCTCCTTCCTTTTCAGTTGTTGAAATTTGACGTTCATGACGGCGCAATCTTGAGCAAGACTGTGCGACAGTGACACAATGGCGAAGGCGAGCAACATGTACCTCAGTGCTGCTGCTGTCGATCGTTCTTTGAGCCAGAAAAGCACCTTGCACAGCACATCACGAACAATAGAGCACACCGTACCAAGTTACAGGACACCAGGCAATAACAGGCAAAATAAATTGAATAGTATGCGCAAGCATTGCTGAAGATTTGCCTGTCGCGTTGATCCCGCAGATGTCCCAAATCACGGCGAATTTCGGCCAGAGCGGCCTCATGGC
Organism: Postelsia palmaeformis; assembly: GCA_037834295.1. NCBI lineage: Eukaryota > Phaeophyceae > Laminariales > Laminariaceae > Postelsia > Postelsia palmaeformis. Next base: position 13,656 of record JBBMHQ010027892.1, read on the forward strand.
GTTCAACAGCACCCGCCAGACGACGAGATCCGGTAGCCGTTTTGATCCTCTCGGCCTCGAGCTCCCGCTTCAGTCCCGCATTTTCTTCTACTGACTCCGCGAAAGAGCCCTGAACGGTCAAGAGGCGGTGCCGAGCATTGTCCGTGTCTCGTTGCAGACCCTGAAGGGGTCGGAGGAAGAATGTTGAGTGCGCACGAGACTGCGTCTGCTCGAGTTTGGAACATCGTGGATGGTGAGTGACAACGGCGATAGCTGTACGGCTCATTATAATTGTGAGACAAGCAGTCCGGGTTTTCCACCGTAGAGATTTCGCTATACACTCTTGTCGAAGTTAAAAATGAATTAAGACGCTTTATCGTGGAGCAAGATCGTTGGCGTCAAGAACGAAGTAGGACGCCTGCAAGGTCCCGAATCGGCGTGATTTTACAGTCGACAAGGGGAGGAACGGAAGTTAAAGGCTCTGTCGACCTTGTGCTCTGTCGATCTCTCCGCTGCTTCATTGGAATAGGGCATGCGGGGAGGTTCATCCGTGCTCCAAAAAGGCTGTGGGGTGCCTTTGCGCTTAAACTCAAATCCCACCTGGCTGATCGCCAATTCCCTGCCAACAGCCTCGCGGCTTTCGGCCGCAGCTCTTTGCGCCCGTCGGGTCTCCTCTGCCAATCCTGCTGCGCGATCGCGTGAACGCACTGCCTCAGCGACTGTTCCTGGGTCGGCCCTCTCCACTACTTGCGGTGGCCTCGTGCGCATGGTTTGAGCTTCCGACTCGAGATCGAAGATCTTGTCCATCGCGAGACGCAGCTTGCGCGTAGATATTGTAAGCTGCAACAGGTAAAGTAAGAGGGACAAGACAATGGGGGGCTATGTTCGGGCTGACACGTGCTGGTGCCACTAAACAGACCGTGGACAAGTCTGATGTGTTGGTCCTCACTATACTCGTAGTCTGCTGCTTTTCATTTTGCGCACCCCGGTGTGTATAGTCTGTCGGAGCCAGATTGATTACTCCTTGGAGGCCTTCCAATTCGTATAAAGTTCAATCCCTTCATCACGGTACTCATGTGGCCGTAGGTAAAGTATATATCATTGAAAACTTATCGTATTGATCGGGCCGCGGCACCCCACGCACAAGAGATGTTGTAGGTTGCGGTGATTTTTGGTTAGAAGGAACATATTCCCACAGCTCCATTTCGCATATTAAGACAGTAAGTGTGATAACCTATTTTGTGATCGTCACCTTTTCTTTAAGCTCTTGTGCATGTCGAGATGTATCGGCGTTGTCCTGTTCCATGCATGAAATGTGCTCTTTCCATTTTTCCTGTTGCGGTTGAAATGGCATGAGAGATGCAAAGGGGCATTATCATTTCGAGTTTTGCACATACACCGTTCAAAATAAACGTACTGCGTAGGAGATCCCAGCTGCCGTTATTCTTAGTTTGTAGTACCTGGTATTAATTAGAACGTTTGGGGGATATACATTGTTCAACTTACTCGTGGCATGCCATGGCAGCCCCTGTATGACCGCCCATGGCATTGTCCTCGCATCGCCATGCGCTCCCATGGCCTTATGATATCAAGGCGATGCCATGGCAGACCTTGACATTTAATGCGCGTGCACGACATCTCATGGGCGTTCATGAGCTTGATGGCATTGCCATGGCGGCGCCATGGCAATTCATGGCAGAGGCATTGCCATGGAGCTTCGTGGCACCGACGGCCACGGCATGCTTTGAAAAATATCATGGCTTGCCATGAGCATGTTTCATGATGGCGCCGTGGGACAGCCGCTGCCGTAGATGCCATACTCAAGGGCATCCCACGGCGCCTCGATGGCAGTCAATGCATTGGAGTCGATGCAGATAACGCAATGGCAGCAGTACCGTCACAGCCGCACATGAGCGGATATCCTTGTGCCGAATCATGGCGCGTACCATGGCGCGAGCCGTGGCACGTGCCATGGCATCGCACGGCATTGCCATGGCACTGCCCTGGCTCTTACCGGCAGTACCATGGTGGTGTTTTGGCACCGCCAAGAAAGCCCATAGCAGTGCCATTCCATTACCATGGGAACGTAAAATAATATGCATATCTGGGAAATTCCGAGTTCTCCTAAGAAAACCAATGATCGCTTTGTAGGGACCCTGCAGTACACCTTGACAGTGGTAAAAGCGGAGTGTGTGCTTGATTGAGCTACGCCGACGGCGACGGTAAGGAACAGGATCGTCACATCGGACGTAAGGATACGCGCACCGAGCATACAGGAGCAGAAGGATTGCTACTATCTTCTGTACGAGTATTTCACTACTACCAGGTAAAGGCCCTACGTTGGAACTAAGATCAAGAGGTCATCGTGCAGTGTACGTATGCAGTAGGCGATAGGTCTGCGAGTATAAGGGTATTGTGAGTTGTTGGAGGAAGTAGCGAACAAGTTAAGTCATGATGGCGATGATAGTGGTAATTTACCGTATTACAGTAGGCCCGAGATGCATCACATCTCTACATAATATGCCACCATACCGCAGGCGACCACCCCCGGTTACAAGGAAAAACTACCTGAAACGAAAGGCCAAGCTCATCACCGAGGTTCGTAGCACCGGTGCACGGTGCTTTACGAAACAACCATGAGGCCTGCGCCTTCTAAGCAAGATTGTTGTCTTGTGAACCAGGCAAGTAGCGTCGGAGGAGGTAGAGTATGGTATTGGTTCGTTGCTGTAGAGAGCTGTACAGGTTGATTATTGCACGTTTGTTGTCCATTCCGCGCACACGTAGGTCGCGATTTGCGTGCATCATCACTGCCTGGTAGGTATGATGTGGTCAGTTCGGCAGCGAATTGATTTGGAATATTCAATTTTGCAAGTGAGAGGACAAGAGTGGATAAACATCTATCTATCTCTGCATACATCTCTACATGCACCCTCACACAAAAGGCAGGCACCGAGAATGAAGAAATACATGCGCAACCGTCCTCGGAACGGACTTTCGTTCGTCCCAGCGAGCCCAACGATGATCGTCGGCGACACAGCAGCCAAGCCTATCTGTGCCGCAGACCCCATTGCTTGCGTTGCTTGCCGTGTTCTACGTTCGCTCTTGAACGGGGTTTGCTATTCCGAACTAAATTTTAGGCGAAACGCTACAAATAATCGGTCGATATTCTTTACATACGACGTACAGTATATACGTACGACGGTTGATCAAATCGTATTCATCGTGTTTTTTACAGGGATGTCGATAACCGCATCCCGGTATTTACCGGTGACGATGTGCGCGGGTAGGTAACATGGTTTTCCGGGGTTATTTGCGGTCATTTTTGCGGTGCCCCCGCATACCCCACCTGTCGCCACCAACGGCCCCCTTCAAATTCCAAAACACAGCTCACACAGCACACAGCACCAGACAGCACCAGACAGCACACAGCAGACCACAAGACCATAACATGAGCGCGCAGAACCTCATCGACGCCAGCAGCAGCATCGCTTCCCAGCCCGATGGTCTCTAGGGCCGGGCCGCTCTCCTGTTGCTGGTTCCGACCACACGGACCTCGCCAGTGCAGTCGAGGGTTGCCGTGAAGTGCAACTTGTGCAACAAGCCGTTTGCTGGCGTG
>JBBMHQ010028003.1:0-17242 GCA_037834295.1 Postelsia palmaeformis
TAGTGACCCCGGATCTGAGTTACGACTGAAGAGGGAGAGAGAGAAGAAGGGCGAAGATATTAAATGGGATGGACAAAAAAAAGCAGAAACAAAAAGAAAAAGAGTCCTCGCGATGCAAGATTGGAGCATGACGATACCACCAGCGCCCAATAACAAGGTCAGTCCAAAATCTCAAACTCTGGATTCTCCCCCTCCCGAATCATTGAAGCTCCCCTGCGTTTCTTAGCGCAGGCCGTATACATATCATGCGTGCCGTACTCCGCGCCAACGTCACGTTCGTGAACGCAGCGTTGAAAATATCGTAGATTCTTCAGAGGCCACCAGACAAGATACGAAGTAACGCAAAACCTGACACAAGCAATACCTGATACTATATCCCGAGTGTCATCACTCTCGCTCAATCCCCTTATCTCCTGCCCTCCCTGCCCTTTGTCACGCGTATACAGGAATAAAGCTTCCACACTCGGTGCGTAGTGCGGAATTCATTCCAACACAGAAACGATGTTAACACGGGTGTCACGTCCCTTTTTGGCGGCACTGCACCTCTCTGAACGGGGATATACAGTAGTGGTCCCCGTGCGATCCTCACATCAGACTCCAAAGGGGTAATATACTTGCGGCCAGAGAGGTACGAGACAACGCGAAAGCTGACCAAAACAATACCAGGCACTACAAAACCGAGTACCACCCCCCTCGTTCAATCCCACTATCTCCTCCCCCTCCCTGCCCTACTGTCGCGCGTATGCAGGAATAAAGCTTCCACACCACGGACAGGTCATCGCTTCTCACAGTTGATGATCTGCGTCTTCCAGAGCAGATCAGATAGATCCCCGATATGTATGATTTAGCTCAAGTTTCCCGGTGAGAGCCGTACAATCTGCACTATCTACTTTAATCGCAGGACATGTTTCCTGCATTGGATACGTGCTACATATATCCTGCACAACATCTCAAAACGACACGTTGGGATCTAGAGGATCTCTGGTGCGAGTTTGGATATATCCGACGCGTGGAAGCTTCGGCGGTACTGTAGGTAATGTGAAAGCTCACAGACTATTACGCCATGGTACGGAGCGCCATCGCTCTCACCCGATCCCTTCCTCCTTTCCTTTCCCTAAGGGCATGCTTATTTACAGGAGCAAAGCAAAACAAAAAATAGCCTTATAGTATAGGACCGCCTTTCCGGGAAGATCGTTCCCGGCCACGACGCCTAAAATCCCGCAAGGTCGAGCTCCGTGCCATGAACAAACATGCTTCCATATCAAACTAAGATCCCGGACCAGAACGTATTAACCAACAACCCTCCAAACTTTGCTTGAGCAATGAATACGTCTCGCGCCGTGAGAACCCTTCTATATCAAACAAGAACCCGAATCAACGACTCAAAGCACGAATTTGCCAATCGTCGTCTAGCACGATCATGATCACAAACAGCCGGAGCTACACAGCTGCATGCGTTCAGATGATATCAGCAAGTCCTTATTGTTGCTCTGATAAGTAGAAATCACACAGCGATTCCCCCGCAACAAACTACGTACTGGTATAATATGCACCCGCACTAAAAAAACGGACGACAAGCTTAAGGTGTTGTCCACCGATTTGAACATTCCTTAGCTTTTGTTCAATCAGAAGCCAATGTTGTGGGCATTGGAATCATTTGTTCTCTTCCACCAATCATGAAGTCCTTTCAAAGTATTTGACCAAATCAGAAATGCGTAGGCATTTGACGTTTTCTGTCTGGTTCCCGCACGGCGCTGAGACACGGGCGATCCGAGGGAAATACAGTCCGCAAATAGGGATAACTTCACCATTTCAATAATATCTTACATCCTAATGATGGAGAAATCAAAACGACTGTCGAGTTGGATAGGACACCGATAAACTAAAGCCAAATCGATATGAATGATTTCGACAGTCGATACATAAAGCAGGGATCCCCCCAAAAGGCGGTCTGAGAAAGGCGGTACCCCGACATAAGGCGGTCGAAATCGCCTGGCGCGACTGGGAAATCGCACTAATAACCAAGAATGAAAAAGGCGACTTCATCTCCGAATAAGGCGATCGTATTGCCCTGGCACACCACCGCCATACTGAGATATCCATGCCGTTCATGCATCGATCAACGAAAAATCAAGTGATAGTTTTTCGACAGTCGATAGTCGAGTTCGGCAGGGAGTGATACGATTTCGGCAGTCGATAGTCGAGTTGGACAGGATTCCGATCAATGAAGAACCAGATCGATGTGATTTTGATCATCGATCCGTACATACCAGATACATCGACAAACGGAAAATTTAATCGATACGATTTCGACAGTCGATACAAGTCAAGTTCGATACGATTCCGATGAACAAAAAAATAATTCGTTATGATATTGATCATCGATTCGTACATACCAGGTATACCGACAAACGGAAAATCTAATCGATACGATTTCGACGGTCGATACAAGTCGAGTTCGATACGATTCCGATAAACGAAAAAACTATTCGTTATGATATTGATCATCGATTCGTACATACCAGGTACATCGACAAACGGAAAGTCTAATCGATACGATTTCGACGGTCGATACAAGTCGAGTTCGATACGATTCCGATTAAGGAAAAACCAAATCGTTGTGGTATTGATAATCGGTTCGTATATAGCTGGTACCCAGGTATACCGACAAATAGAACACTTACAGTACGTAGACGATACGATTTCGATAGTCGAAACGTCGGAGTTCTTCGTTGAATATACACCGGTATGATATCAACACAACAAAAACGGGGACGACAGGCATAGAGGGGGTGGGGATGAGAGGATAAAACGCGTTCGACATATCGAACCTTTGGATACGATATCCAACCCTCATCTCGCAATATGGAACTTCCGCCATACAGAACGGTGTTTTCGATACGATATTCGAAACCACAAGTTCAACCCCCCCTTCCTCCCCTCCTCCTCCCGCCATTAGGTCGTGCCCGCTCCCCCGCGTCTCTTTCTGGCCGTCCCCTTCCCTCCATTTCCAGCTCCCTCCCGAACCCCCATGCTACTGCGGCCTCCTTCAACGTGCTGCGCAGAGTTTCTTTTAGCGTTCTCCTTCTTTCCTGCAAGGGTTTGGCATCGACGCGAAATGCACGCAAATATTCGGCGTGGTGTCTTAAGCGCCAGCGGGGAGCTTTTGCGTTTTTTTTAATTTGGTTTTGTTCTTCTCTGCCACCCAGCAGCAGCAATTGATCGAGATGATAATTGCCCGGAGACACCAGGGGACAAGAGTGCGATTGGTTGGTTCTAAATCGGGGCGAAATTTCAGCGCACTACTGCTGTCTGTACATTCTGTACATCTACGCATCATTGTCGAGAGGCAAAAAAAAAAACAAAACCCGAAGTATCCAGCGCCCTCATCCTCGAAGAGCACAAACCTGGCGGGGCAATCACTTGGTGCCAAAATAAAGCACACCAGGTATCGAGTTCGGACCCTGGAACGCGACTATCGAGTAGTTATTCAGCAGCAGACAATGGCCATACTAAATCAAGGCAGGGACGATTTCGCATGCCTGGGTCCGGAGCGCCGGCCTAGCCTTAGCGCGGGAGATGACGTGATTTGAGCTTCTCCCAGCGAGATCGGCAACACAAACCTCAGGGCGAAGTGATTCCAGCAGCCCCCGGTGTGGAAGTCACACTGGGTGCAGGGTCTGGGCGGTCGAACCCAAGGACGAGCAATCGTGTGCTAATCATCTACTCGATAGGTACATACTTCGTAATTTGGTGAATGATGTACACGTGGGAGGATGAAATCAAGTAGCTGATGGTTTGAGTGAGTGTGAATTCATTCACTTTTCATTTGATATATATATATTTCATGACATGACAAGGGGAACCTGTCCGCTCGGCACAACAAAAAACGTGTTCCATCTAAACACAACGGCGGGCACTACTCCGTGCAACTATATTAGTACGCCCGCAAGAGAGATACCGAGACGAGAACAAAACAAAGTACGCCTTCCAATGCCCCACCTCCCTAAATCGTGCATGTATAAAGACTCACTGGACAAATGACGCGTTCCTTAGGACATAAAGGGTATCGTTTTTTGGCCGAATATAATTTTGATCGGTGGAGCTCCTCAAGGTCACCGAAAAATTGTCAACGAGGCATGCTTTATCGCTGGAACACCATTTGCGTTTGGCACCATTGTTCGATATTTACCGATTTCATCCCCCCTTAATACATGATATATATCTGTCCTTCAAGAGCTCATATAAAACCCATGGTATTACGGGGAACCATAGTAAATAGGACCAAATATTTCGAGTAAAAATAGCGAAATAAATAGATTTTTTGTGTGCACCGTAGGTCCTATTTAATCCAGTATGTGCCCCGTAATAGTACTACGCGCCATCGAAGTATCATGCGCAGCTTGCAAAAAATGTGAGCTTTCGACAAAATCCCCCATCTCACAGCTGACGGATTTTTATTTCAACGACCTCACTACACCTAGGCCATGCATGGCATTGTCTCTTGAGGTCAGGTTGAGACTTTGTTATTTCTCCTCTCAAGAGCTCCGAAAGTAAGAAGCCTCGAAAGCCGTGAGCGGCCTCGCCCTTATATCGTATCCTAGCAAGCATCCATGAATGCATCAAGTTGTGTGGTCGTTAGTCGCCACTCGATCGGGCGAAAAACAATCGACGGGCCCGGTCTTACGTCGACATCAGCGACAAGAACTGATAACGTTTGGGTAACAGGAGAAGTCCCCCAGAAAACGAAGCGATCATCGAGATGCTCCACAAAAAGAAGGGCCGAACTGATTGCAACACCCCCAGAGGGATTTCGCTTCTTGCCCACGCCGGCAAAGCGTTGTTGGAAATCGTCGCGTCCCGCCTTAGCAACTACTACGAAACCGGGGGGATACTCCCGGAGCAAATAACAGTGCGGCTTCCACACCGCACGATAAACGATCGATATGCTGTTCGTCGTGCGCCCGTTGCAAGAGCTCGGACGACAGAGCAAAATCTCCCTCCACGTGTGCTTCACCGATCTGCAAAAAGCGTACGACTCTGTCGACCGAGAGCTGCTGTGAGAGGTACTCACAAGCTCTGGCGTACCAACCAAGATGCTTACAGTTATACGCAATTTCCACGAAGGCATGAGGGCTCGCGTGGGTAAGGATGACGGCGGGCACTCAAAATGGTTTGATGCCACGCAGGGGCTACGGCAAAGCTGCGTTCCATCACCGTTAGTTAGTATTCAACCTGTTCTTCGCTAGTGCGTTACACGTCGTACTGTTACGCTTCAGCAAGGACGAAGCCATCGTAAGGGATTTGGTTCAACTCAATGATACTGGAGTAGTGGGGGCTGAGCACTACGAGCCGTTGGCATGCATGCGGAGGGCTGTATGGGGCATGTTGTACGCCGATGACGCAGGAATTGTCTAAAAGCCAGCTAATGGTTTTGCTAAAATCATGGCAGTCATTCTGAGTTTCTTCGAAGAAGCAGGCCTCACGGTATCGGAAAAGCACACAGAGACAATGCTGCTACAAGCACCAAACCAGACAACCCTCGCGCCACCGCTCGTCATTGTAGCAGCAGGTCGGAGGTATAAACAGACAGCCCAGTTATTTACCTAGGCGGCATTGTCCGCGAGAACGCTGACCTCTCGCTTGAAATCGACCGACGGATCCGTCTCACGCGGGCATGCCTCAAACGGTTCGGTCCGGAGTGCTAGGACAACCGATCCCGCTTAGTCTGAAAGTCTGAACGCTGAAGGACAAGGTGATTGAAACCCTGCTGTACGGGTGTGTGACGTGGGCCTTCAAAGCGGAACACTTTCCCACACTTCAACCGGCTCACGGCCAAGCCCTTTTGCGAGTCATTGGCTTCTGGCGTCGACTTGGTACCGACCATACCACCTTCTCGTACGCGAAGGAAGGCCCTCAAGGTGGCAAGTTGCGAGAGCATGGAAACAACCATCCGTGAACGGCGGCTCTTTCTTGCTGGGACCGTGGCACGGCAAAGCGAGGAGTGATTACCCAGCCGGTCAATGTTCGGGACGATGGCTGGCGGGGAGGATCCGAGACCTGGCGGGCAGTTGAAGACTTGGCATAGATGCATAGTCGGAGAACTTAGGGAGTTCCGAGCCCCCGAATGATGAACGGAACACTCCCCCTTGGTGTCTGGAATTAGGACCGCGCTGTGGTCCACTACAGGAAAAAAGGCAGGGGGTTGGTACAGAGGGGTCCTTGCAGCAGCCGCACGGTTCATGGTGAAGTGGCACGTGGATGAGGCACAGTTGAGTAGGCAGCGCCGCGCATCCGTCGTGGGTGGTGCTTAAGGCTATGGGGGAAAGGGAGGCAACAGGAGGTGCGGAAGGAAACCCGATCGAGGGGATGGGGACAGGGGGGTGCAACGGGAGGAGCTGAAGGGAAACGGCGGTAGACGAAAGTAGGAAGGAGACGGCAGACAGGGTAGCAAGGCACGGTAGAGTGGAACACGTTAAGGTACTCGTGCCGCCGACTGCTGCAGCTGTTCGAAAGTGATCTTTCTTTGTTATATTTTTCTTATAGCGCTCTGATCCTCCGTGATCTTCTTATTGCTACGTGGCACTCGTTTTCTTTCTTACTTCCTTCTCGTACGTATGAAATAAGTCTTGTGGCGTGGGTGGATGACGAGACTGCTTTGTTTGCTTGGTGTTGTCTGACGCATCCTCTCCGGGGGTGGGGCATAGTTGACGAAAGCAATGACGGAGACGGTAGCAACAGGGTAGCAAGGTACCAGACTGACTAGTAGGTAGAACTTGTCTAAGCTACTCGTACCATAAACTGCTGCGGCTGCCTGGAGGATGTTTTTTTATTGTGCTCTGGTTGCCTGCTATGCACCTTGGTTCTCTTGGTTCTTACTATGTTCACATGTAGTGGTATTGTTTCTCTACCTCGTTCTGTATTGCCTGCCACACCCCCTGTGGGGCGGGTCGACCCTTTTCCCGTTTTTCTTCTCTTGTTTCCTTTTTTCTTTCGGTTTGTCTAGTTTTCTTATTTCTCGTTTTCTCTTTGATAAAATGCGTACGTCGTGCCTGCTGTATACAGTACGATGGCATGGCATGCCTTGCCTACTCTGCTCACTGAACAACAATGTAGTATCTCTGTGGCGTAGTTTTGTGACCACAGAGCGTGTATCTCTCTTAAATAGGATAGAAGAAGCGGCACAGGCACTGGTTGTGCTTGGTGTCGACGGGTACGGGTAGAAATAACGAATTAGTATGAAGAACACTCAAGGGGTTCAGAAAGGTGTGGATACAGCGAGCGTGCCTAGTGAACAAGGGTTAGATTGTGGAGCAGACATGGTCGATTCCAAGTTGTAGCGATGTGTGCGTAAGTAAAAGACGGTTCAAGCATATAGATTGCAACGATAAGTCAGTACAAACGATTAAAAAAGTAAGTTGTATCGGCTGGGTCAGTAAAAACGTAAACACAATGAAAGCTACAGTGGCAGCAGATTGTAGTGACGAGGTCACTAAGCACGGTCGAAGCTACAGTAGGTCGAACAGATAAGTCAGTAATTAGCACGGCTGAAAGCCAGATAGCAGCCATGAGTCAGCAATACCGTAAAACACGTGTGATAAGATATATCACATTTACCGTATCACACGGGTGATGAGATAACACACTTACCGTATTGATAAAGATAACACACTTACCGTATCACACGGGTGAAAAGATAACACACTTTTCGTATCACCCGTGTGGAGGATAACACACATACGGTATCACACGGGTGATAGACAAGATAGCACACACCCTCGGACGGATTTTCAAGCTGATTTTTTCGACAACCCGCGAGGATGCAAACCCCGAGCGAGATGCGTCTACCATGCAATAGTCCGGACGAGGCATTTCCAAAGCCATCATTTTCGTTATGTGTGCCCTCCTTAAATGATTTGAAGAACATGATGCATGCTTCGATAGGGGTGTATAGCACCTGAGTTTTCTCGAGATCCTCACTTGGCCTTGAGAGGCTCTACACACACCCAAAAATGGTATTTGAGAAAAGTTACAACATTGACTCCTCTAGTATATACTGCGGTCACGTTTCGGGGACATACTATTAATACTCAAATTCTAAGTACTTCGTCCCAAAGACGGGACAGCGGTTTTGAAAGGGTAAACTATGACTAATCAAGCCCCATGGTCTAGGCCTGCTGCAGGTGCTAACGAGAGTATTGTGCAGCCCGAATGAGATTAGCGGGTATTTCTTCCTCAGTTGCGGAGCTGCCGACAGCCAGAAACATTTCTTGCGAAAAACTCCTGTACCCTTCTATTGTAGGACGCGCGAAATCGTCTCAGAAAATAGTCCCCGGAGAGGGGTGATATCCGTGTTATCTTATCACCCGAGGGATACGGTTGTGTGCATGTAAGTATGCCTTTCTATCACATTAGTCTGGGTGTCCACGGACACTGCATACCAAGCCTCTACGTGATCTATCGGCCCCGGCCCACCCCCCCCGCAATCATGGTGAAAATATAGTTAGGCCACCCCCCAACGCAGATCGATCACCAACGCTTTTAACCTTCCACGTCCACCCTGAAAGCTATCCGACAACAGATCCTGCATCCTATTACACGGTACCTTCTAACTCGTCCATGAGGGTGTCTATGTCGGCGGGGCCAGCAGTTGTGGAAGAAAGCTGTTGAGAATCCTGCTGCAGTGTGTTCGCTGCACGCGATATCTATGCAACGCGCAAAAACGCAAAGCACGGGGAGCGAGCGAGAAAGAGAGAGATTTCGCGGTTGAGAAAAAAAAGGCTGCCACCCAGGTCAAGTATTCTAAATCAAGCGACCGTTTCAATTCCGCTCATGAGCAGGAGAAACAAAAAAACTGGCAACGCTCTTGGCGAATCAAGCGACCGTTTCAAAAGTGCCCACCTCGTTCGTTCATCGCTGCGACGGGCGCTCTTTTGACGAGATAACAACTTGTTTCGCGACGTCAAAGTCAAGGCTAGAGCGAGCGGAATTGTAGAAATATTCCCAATAAAAAAAAAATTGTCAACATTTGCCATCAATACTATTAATGCCTCCAGCACGAACATTTCCCATCGGAGCAATAGACACACATTCATGTTGCAACCCAGTTTCCATCTGAGAAGTTGTTCTCCCTATTCAGTGACGCGAAACCGTTCACGAGGGAAAACGAGCTACTAGTCATGTTAATAATCCCCCTCGAGATTTCGACACACGAAGAGTGGGGCATAAGGGAGGCGCGAAAGAAAGGCCAAACAAGCGCCCGGGGCGCTCGAGGAGCAGACGTCTCTGGCGCAAGACTAAATCCGGCAATGCATACGCATCTATTTCATACCTGCCGCGCTACCAGGCTCGAGTAGACCCCGCCCATGCTCATGAGGTTGTCGTGAGTGCCCTGCTCAATGCAACACCCCTTGTCCATGACGGCGATGTTGTCCGCGTTCATGACCGTCGACAGACTGCAAACAAATTTAGGGCAGGTGACAAAAGGAAAATAAAAACAAGGGGGCAGTGGGAACGAACGCTAGTTAGCGTCAACCACTAGTAACTCAGCCTGCCTGAATGTTAACAACACATATGGACATCAATGCTGGCAACAGAAGACCCCGGCGGACTGAGGAACAACGGGGTTCCAGTTTTCTCCTTTTAAGTTGCCAGCATCAGCCTGCCTTTCTTACTTCTTGTTTTTCTCAACACCTACTGTATCCTTCAGTATGGTATCCCCGCACAGTGACTAAGCTCCAACAGAAGCAGTCAGGAGCACTCTTAAAAAAATGACAGAGGAGCCGAGAGACGCGATTACTCACCGGTGAGCGACAAGCACAACCGTGGTGCTCCCGGAGCCCCTTTCCACGAGCGCGTCAAGCGCCTGCTGCACGGACGCCTCCGACTCCGCATCCTGAGACGCGCCCACAGGAAAACACGTGACGGAGACAAGCGCACCGCACGTTAGTTCGAGGTATTTCCCTCTCCACAATAGATACGTTGACAGTCATCACCTCCCTTTTAGGACTGTTGAGACTGCATTCCCGTTTTTAGGGACACACTTCTCGAATTTGAAGCAGTTTATCCCCAAAGCAGGGTAACAGCAGTTCTGAAAGGGAAATATGCCCTCTACTACAACAGATATACCATAGACAAGGTTTCCCTCCGGGAGGTGCCTAGGGGAGTGGCGCAAGAGCGAAATAGTACTCGAATGGAAGCCTGCACACCTGTTTAGAAGTAGTACAGTAGTAGCTGCATCCACTCATCATAAATGTGAAGAACACACACACACATTTTTGTGCAGGACAGACTACACTGTGCAAATAGTGTGAGAACAATACTACAATAATACAAAAAAGGGTACCGGCAAGTGGATATTGGTACTGAAAAGATGACTGGCGGCGATCAACTCTATGTATTTGGCGTGAACGTAAGTAAGCACACAAAAAATGCGCGGAGTCGAGGTTGCGCCATAATACTTTGCGGCCGACTAAGTAAGATACAGCACATACAACTTATATTTCCCCCTGATTATCGGTGGTTGTGGTAACATAGAGGTTTCACAGATAAAAGCCCGAGAACAAATCGTAGTCCGAGCACTGAGAGCATTGGAGTACTGCCGGCCGAAATATTGCGAGTACTGACACGTCCCATATACTGAGAGTAATGAGAGTATGAGCAGTGTACCGAACCCCGAGAGCACAGGCACGTACGTACCCGCAGTATCGAAACACGAAATACTCGGAGCACAAGCAATATCCGCAGCGCAGAACCTCGAGATACTGAGAGTACTCGCAGTACAAATTCCTCGCAGTAAATATTCCCGAAATTTACTGCCAGTGCTCCAGGTACTCGAGTTGTCCCCAGCGAAAGTAACTTGCTCCACTATCAATAATCACTCGTGGAACTATCTGGGAGTGTTTTGTCCCGAACAATGGGCCTGAGAGTTGTCGACACGGTGCACAGACGGTCGAACTTTACGTCATACCGGGCATATTGAGGGCATTTCGGTACTGCGAGTACTCGCAGAAACAGTGCGAACACTACCAACGGGCGAAATACAGCTATTAATAGACTGGTACTCGAGTACCCGCAGTACATAACTCCGAGACACATGGAGCACAACAGGGAGTATCCACAACGGCAGCAGTAGCGAGCCCCTAATTAGTGCGAGCCCGAAAGTATCCGGAGTAGCATCTGACGTGGTAGTACAGAATTTCAAAATACCGCGAGCGAATACTGCGAGTACTCGCAGTATCTGAAGTCCAAAAAAACGAAATGCTGCGAGTGTACGAAGTGCGTACAGTATTTTCTCGAGCATACTTGCTTTGCTCCCAAGTATTGGGAGTAACTGTGAAAGGTTGAGGCTGACCGCACGCCACACCTAAGCGCGCCGAACTCCGTGGCCTTGCGTAAAACAGCACAACTTGTATTGTATAATACGAACAAATAGTAGGTTAGAAAATCAAGGTGGGTGTACTGGTACAAAATAAGTCGGAAGTTGAAATTAACAGAGGCGAGGATCGTTCGAGTCGAACCTCGGTGACGAAATTATAATCAAGCGCAGTTTGTCGTTTACGTCTCAGCAGTATTGATACATCTAGCACGTTGTAATTTTACGCGATCTCAAATATATTGCACGATCTCTTAGAGTAGCATGTACAGCAGTACTGCTGTAAAATGCCATGTGATGCGATACGACAGCAGAAGACACGCATACTGCGACAAAGGAACGTGTACCTCTGCCCTTTCAGCTAGCTCCAGGATCTCTCAGTCAGCAGTATAGGACACACAGAGGTGTATTTCGTACCAATGCTGCTGTACACGATACTTGTGCAAACGATCTGTTGTACTGGACTCGACGAACGTACACGATCCGGGAATATTCAGTTATGAAGCATGAAAAGCCGGTCACACACTGCATACATCAGGTACGTGCATAGACCAATGATGAAGACAATATAAACAACATCTGTACTGTAGTACTGAGAGTACAGCGCGGATCTGCCACATGCGCATAGTACACTGCCTGCTGCTGCTGTTGGCGAGCACAGCTGGGGCAGAATGTTGGATCACACACAACAACACGAAGAAAAAGAAGCAGCAGGGAGAGAGGTGATGATGATACAGGTACGTCAGCCTGGGCATGTACGTACGTATGAGAAAAAATCTACCAGGGTAGTACCTACGGGTACCTCGCGAGGCAGACGGTGGAATACGGATGGCAGGCCCCGATAAACACAGCGAGCCACAGCAATACTGCGCATGCGGGTATGTCGCACACGCAAGGGGTGTCGGCAGCGTTGTAACGATGGGATATGTGCATGTTGTTTGCTGCGCACTTGGTGTAAGTCCGCCGGGCTATGTGCTCACAACTCATGAGAGCCTAGGGAAGAGAATAGGCAACATTTATTTACCGGTACGAAAGCACAAAACAAGGCCTCTCGTACCGAAACCAGGGAAATCGTCTCATCTACTCCCACCGGAAAAAACTGTTGCGCCCGCCACGCGCTCCAGAGTGCACGGATCGCGCCGAGACCTCGACCAATGGGTCCGGCCGGGCTTTCCGTGTCCGAGTACTCAGCGTGTTGCCGAAAAAAGGTCGTATAGTCCATCCGGTTAAATTTTGCCATAATTTGACCATACAGTAAATAATTTATTGTGGACGACAGAATTACCACTTGTTGCCATGGAATATACCGTTGAAAAGCTCTGTTTCAGGCGGGTCTTTTGTTAGGATCAGTTTTAGTTGTTGTTGTTGGCGATATATTCGCAAATCGGTGTTTTTTTTTCCGTGATTCTATTTGGTTTTATATGAACGAACGTGTGGTGCCTTTTTTTGTTTGGCACCGGTTTTGGACAGATCTCGTCGACCAGCTTCATGTGGAGTCAACTATTTTTTCTTTTTACGAGTTTTGGGGGAGGAAAAGACAGGAAACCTCATATGGGGGGCGAAATTGATTTCGTTTTATGTGGAATAACTGATAATCCGATCCCGAAAAACTCAACGGATTCGGACGAATCGGACCTGCACCTAGGGGATTTTTTTTAATTTTGTGAAGAAAAAAAATTGAGCGAGATATGGCCGCTCAAAGTTTCAGACCGACACACACCCACATACATAGAGCCGCACGACTGCTGTACACACATGAACACAGACAAACACGCGCGAGAACACACACACACTACCCAATGAAGAGGCTGAGCGTCCTCGGGGTGCTAAGCCTAAGCGCGGCAGAGCAGCTGGGCGGTTCACGAAACGTGCACCACCTGCGGAGGAAGAAAGCGATTCGGAGCCGACAGTCTCCGTCTGGAGGTGGGCAGCAACCTGATCGTGCTGGAGAGGACGACACCAACTACGAAGGAGATCAAGAGAGCAACAGCAGCGATGGCACCACATACGGTGGGGACAGCAAAAGATCGGGCAGGCGCTGCAGAAAGGATCGCAAGGACGCAGAGTTCAGGAGGGGGCTTCAAACGCTGTTCGCTTGCTGGAACCTCCCCAGCAGCAGCAGCAGCAGCAGCAGAAGCAAATGAGATCGATGAGCAGCCGCCCGAGGGAGTACAGGGAGAAGACTCTGAGAAAGTGCCAGAATTCTATCGTGAAAACATGACCTTCGATATTTCGGGAGGTATGGAAGAGGGCGCCCTCGGCGAGCCAGATGATCTCGCCGATGGGCTTTACCAGAACGAGATGCCCTCGGAGCTGAGGTGAAGGCTGCCCTCGTCGCGGCGCGCGAAGCCCGGATTGCTTCTAATGCCGCCATCGATGACATGTTAAAGTCATTCAAGACCGAATAGTAGAATACACTTTGTAGAATAGATAGTTTGTGAGACGTTGCTGGAGCTATTAGTGGTGATGTTGGCGCGGTGGTGGCGGGAAGGTGGATGGATGCTATTGTGGCGTTGAACTTGCTGTTGGCGTGGCATTGGTGTGGTATTAATAGTAGTATACTATTCCATTATATTTTGCTTGTAGTATTCTAATCTATACGATATGGTATGACATCATATTATTAATACATGATGTTCTGGAATACATGCACTACACATCAGAGTACAGTATGGGTTAATTAGGAGGTGGGAAAGAAGACATCGTCGATATTGGCGCCCTGAGTATCTCCGCCACCATATTCTATGTCTCTCTTCCTCCGTATGCGCGCGATGTTCCTAATGTACAGCAGTATACACGAGCAAAAAGTACGGTTTTTTTCTTCCTTTTGTTTTCTTTTTTCACATTTGGGCCAAGTTTGCTCAACAGTGGCCAATTTTCTCGAAATTGAAATTGAACCCGGATTTGAGTTCCTCTCGACCCCGCGGTTCTCGCCAACTTTGTTTCGCTTTACAATTCTCGAAATTGACCGAGAAAAGTGGAGATCACAAGATGGCAAAATTTAACCGGATGGACCATACGAAGAGAAAAGTTGGCAAAGGTACGAAGATTTGACAGACATATGTATTCACACATACTAGGTATATACGTTGAAAGTCATCATGCCCTCTGCGCACTAGGTGCGTTGAAGAAACTCAGCATGCTCAATTCATAATAAATACGTTGACAATCATCTAGCCTTCTGCACAATACATAGGTTAAAAATCATCACGCCTACCCTATATTGTTACATATATATACTCATCCAGCGCTAGAAGACTGCACAATGAAATAGAAGATTAGGGTAGCTCTCGCTATGTAGGGACTCACGCTGGTGGGTATAGCTTGTAGAAAATATATACAAAAGTGCGTCAGCTGTTGTGAGTTCGACCGATGGAGTTGGATGGTACTCGGCTTTGCAAGCCGGGTGACAGACGTCGGATAAGTTCACCCGTCGCTAGACTTGTGTATGAGCTTGGCGAAAGACATAAACGTACGTAGATCGGTTAAGTTGGTCGAGGCCCTTGTGTAGGACAGTGATGACACGGCCCCGGCCCTCCTCCGCGCCGCATACTTCCTCCCTGCCAAAGCCAATAGAACCGTGGCGGGTAAAAAAGCACCAAAGCGTCTGCGAGGGATGGAGACCCCATTTTAGACCCGAGCCCCGGTGCGGGGGTTTGCACTTTAGGGGCTCGTACTTTTTTACTGGCGGGGGCTCCTCAATGCCCCAATATATTTGCGATCCCTTTTGGGATTGTAAGAGTGCTGGCTGCAATCCCTCTAGTACTTATTCTCGGAGAAAACTTCGAGAACATTGTCTGTACTCGAAGAATACCTTTGCAGTCCCTTCTAAAATAATACCTATTCGCTTTCCCTTCGAAAAATAATCTCTATGAAAATCCCTTCTGCGTCACACGAGTATTCTTGCAATCCCTTTTTGTAGTCTAACATTACATTTTGGAGTCCCTCGTGCATCCTAAAAGTTCCATTCGCGAGTTGCCTAAAATAGTCACTGGAATTGTCAATGGGGTGGCACGTACAGTTTATTAATCAAGATCGAGTGCCAGGTACAGGTGGGGGCTACGATTTCGAAGAGCACAACTCGAGAAAAAAACCCTGTTTAAGGGTTTTAGAGCTGCGATCCCGGTGTTGGGGACAAAACCGCTCAAATTCTAAGCACTGCTGTAACTTTGCACCCAAAACGAGACTGCAGTCCTACAAGGGTCTAAAGACATGAAACGGCTTGGCAGAAGCATACAAAAATCCACATGATAATACCCACTCGGGTTCAACCCTTTTACGACTGCAGTGCCGTTTAGGGGACAAACAACACTACCTTGAAACTGAGTGGTTTTGTTCCCAAATCGGGACTGCAGAACTCAGAAACTGAGTGATTTTGCACCCCGAAGCGGGACTGCAGTACTCAGAAACTGAGTGGTTTTGTCCCCAAATCGATACTGCAGAACTCAGAAACTGAGTGATTTTGGACCCCGAAGCGGGACTGCAGTACTGAGTAACTGATTGGTTTTGTACCCAAAACGGGACTGCGGTCTTGAAAAGGTCCGAGACAAATACCGGTCTTAGGGAGGTCTCCTAGGCGCAAGACACCCCTTTTCCAGTCCTTTTCGGTACTTCAGACGGTTAAATTTGGCTTCTAAGAGCCCATATTAATGGGGAACTTCAGTTGGCAATAAAACTTCAGGTTCAATGAGTTTTACTTTGATTTCGAAAAATAAAACGTGTTTGGGTCCCCTATCGGAGAACGGAGTACCAGTTGTCAATTTAAAAAAAAAATCGGAATACGTACCCATTTATTCCCAAATAGCGTTCCCTGTTAAGATGGGCCCAAAGAGGTGACGAGCACAGCGACGGCCGCTGCGCGATTAGGGGGGATGATGAAATACTTGGTGTCCGAGTTCCACCGCAAGGGGTCGTACGGCACAGCGAGAAACACGACCCCACCGTTGTGCTTCTGGGCCCTCACGCTGCCCCTAAACAATGGTTTACAGCACTGAACTTTACCAGTCATTGCTTTGGTCGCTATATCTACACACACCAAAGGGGGTGAACAGTAGAGGCCCCCCATCCCCCCCTGTATGAAATGACATGACGTGCAGAGCCAATGGCTGGCATCAGACAGCCGCTACCGTATCATGCATGGCTGCAAGCTTCGTATAGTAGAGCAGGATGACTCACCAGAGCCGACGTGGCCTCATCCAGCAGCAATATGCGAGGCTTTCGAAGCAACGCCCTGTCGAGTCACCAGAACGATCAGCACGGAGCGGACAGCAGCAGCCATTAATAGCCGGCAGGAGCAGCTCTACCATTTTCGACAAAACTACGTTGATACGGTGCTTTCATGTCCATCTTTTTGATGCTCGGATTTTGATGATGTTAGTATCAGCACTGCACGTGCGGGGTACCAGGTACTTATTATGTTCTGTTCGGCGGGCGGGTAACGGACACCGTGTGTACGTGCATGGGCCAAACGAGCAGTACGAGCGAAAGTGCAGGTGCTCAAAACCGCGAGGGCTGGAACTGGGATAATAGTGCGGACATCCTATCTACTTTTATCACAAAGGTCTATAGATTTTTGACGAGAGTGGTACTGCTGTAGTACTTGATTTTGCCGTGAGGGCAACCTCGCAGGCCGTGGAACAAAGACACGGACGGAATGAAAAACAATATAATCTCTAGAAAGAACAATATGTAACCAGAGAGAAGGATCGTTTGGGTACACGAAAGAAAATGCATAGACGCCCACTTTCGTTTTTGAATCCCAGACAGGGGGGAGGGGGGGGGGGGTGTACTCGATAGGAGAGATGTACTCGATCTCATGCATGGCCGTAGTCGTCTGACCATAGGCCCTCGCATCCCTACAATGCCGTG